>JAVTVY010026974.1:0-105668 GCA_036873755.1 Hanleya hanleyi
GGTCATACCAAAGACTTGAAAAATGGAACTTGTTGTTTCCTCGCTTACGCTCAGTATCAAGAGGATAGAACAAGGACGGTGTCAGTATAATGTGACTGAGTGGGGTGTCATGTTTGCCTACGGAATGATATTTCGGTGGGACAGCAGTATAAAATGGCAGCATTAGATCTGCTCGGTTACAAGTAGTTAACCACACCCCTCCCACTCACCTCCCTTCCCTTCCCCGTCGTGATATAGCTGAAAAAATGTTGAAAGCGGCGTTAACCCCTATTCACTCACTCGTCAGCGTATATAATAGGGTTAATATTGATGCTCGTCAAGAACCCCACGCGTATTGAAGATCAATTAGCGATTAGCACGCAGGGGTAAAACGGCTTCGACTGATTCCTTAGTTACTAGTAACAGCTTCGAGGCAGCGCAAAAGTGAAAACGGCCAATCTAGTATTCTTCATGAGCCATTAGTTTCCACATTCGCTGTACTTATACCAAGTACAAATTTTCGTCTTGTTTGAAAATGCGGAAATTATCGAAAAACGATAAAATATACAAAAACGACAATATAATTACAAATCCTATAACTAAGCTATCAATGGTCATATTCTGATCAATGAAATATGCTCATATTCAGTATGATTTCAAATTGCCTAATATTTGTGCTGTGCATAATTAATACATCGTTATTGCGCATGTTTTATTTCAACTTCTGTTGATGTTTTTATGCGGCAAATAGCAACCAGCGACTTGGCCGGCGGAATCGTGGATTGAACATCAAAGGGACAGGCTATGATATTGGCTGCAGGCTAGGATATCTTATGTTGATTTATAAGTAGATGTACTTATATCTAATTGATGTGATAACTCTGAAGTACGATTGGAAATGACAACAGTAATTGTTGAAAATTGGAATAGGCCTTTACTAAATCACTATGGCAGTGAACTGATATATGTTCAGGTACGTGATCTTATTGTTTGATTCGCCACATCTGTGACATGCGAGTGGCTTTCACCGCTGTCATAGTTTCGCTTCAGAACCCAGTTGCAGTTTTGATTAAGCAGTATCACTCGCGCGCTCTACACATTCTACTCTATAATTTTAAGTTTGTTCGTGTACTTTATATTTACGTTACATTTAACGTCTTAACTTCCTATCGTTATTTATGTTAAAAAAATATTTATAAAAAAAAAAAAAAAATGACTTTATATATAGGCCCTATTTATTTCGTTTTATATATATTTACAAAGGTTTTAACTATATATGTGTTTGACAATATTTTCACAAACGGCGACTTTATATTTTGGTTTTAACTCTATATATTTGTCGTTGACAATATTGTCACAAACGGCGACTTTATATTTTGGTTTTAACTCTATATATTTGTCGTTGACAATATTGTCACAAACGGCGTGTTTTCCCCTGTTATGTGGATGGCGCGCCGTGTGTCGGCAGCTTTTAACGTGTCGGTATCTGTCGGCCTATCGCAGAATTATGATCCGCTCGGGTCCCGGGACTTTTTTATGGTGTCAATTCGCCGAGATTTTTGCGATAAACCCACGCTCGTTTTTTATATCATCTTCCTTAACATGTGTCAGAAGATGAAGCTTACTTGACTTGACGTCACCGTCCAGTTCCCGCGCAAAACGGCAAGGTTTATGAAAGTCGTCTATAGCTGTATAGTATTGGGCCCTCTTATGGAGGGCCAATTACTGGCTGAGGCGGCAGTAACATTTTCATAGTTAGACGGCAGATTTTGAGGTCGAAAACGAGGTCGTGATACATTATGGGTCAAGTGAGGCAGTCACCTGGTTGTGTATGAGGATTGGGATAGCTCCTATAAATACTGACTTAATGAGAATGCTCCTCTTGATTTAAAATGGCGCGGGTCGAATGACCAATCGCGACGGGAGACAGCTGGAGTAATATCTTGATTTTACCCTATCTGGCCTGGACTTTTTGGGACCTGTGTGATAAATTATAGTAAATATTAATGTGATTTGAAATGAAATAGTTTTTCATCGAGAAGTAAAATTTTGAGTCATTTTTCTGGTACCCCACGTACCCGCCATCTTGAATTTACCCATGATCCTCTACTCGAGGTTTATGCAAATAGGCTCAAAATGACCCCAATATGATAAACTATAACGTTATGAAGTGTCGGCTCTCAAATTTTTGTCATTTCGGAGATAGCGTTTGGTAGGGGGCATTTTGGTTGATATTCAGATAACGTGATGGTAGCCTAAATTTGGTGAATGGGTACAAAATATTGTCTGTAAATTGGCGTAATTAACGACCAGTGGAATTCCAGTATTGTCTTTATTAGCCCACCATCACCAGATGGTGGGCTGTTCAAATCGCTTTTTGTCCGTGGTCCGTCGTCCGTCCGTCGTCCGTCGTCCGTCCGTAAACAATTTCTTGTTATCGCGATTTCTCAGGAACTACTGCATGGATCTTTCTCAAATTTGGTGCACAGGTTCCCCTTGGGGCCTAGTTGTGCAAGATATCTTTTCTGGTCCGATTCGAAAATCCAATATGGCCACAAGGCGGCCACCTTGGATTTCCCCATGAAACCTTGTTATCGCGATTTCTCAGGAACTACTGCATGGATCATTCTCAAATTTGGTACACAGATTCCCCTTGGGGTCTAGTTGTGCAAGATACCTTCTCTGGTCCGATTCGAAAATCCAGTATGGCCACCAGGCAGCCATCTTGGATTTCCCCATGAAAACTTGTTATCGCGATTTCTCAGGAACTGCTGCATGGATCTTTCTCAGATTTGGTACACAGGTTCCTCTTGGGGTCTAGTTGTGCAAGATACCTTTTCTGGTCCGATTCGAAAATCCAATATGGCCACCAGGCAGCCATCTTGGATTTCCCCATGAAACCTTGTTATCGCGATTTCTCAGGAACTACTGCATGGGTCTTTCTCAAATTTGGTACACAGGTTCCCCTTGGGGTGTAGTTGTGCAAGATACCTTTTCTGGTCCGATTCGAAAATCCAATATGGCCAGAAGGCGGCCATCTTGGATTTCCCCATGAAACCTTGTTATCGCGATTTCTCGGAAATTACTGCATGGATCTTTCTCAAATTTGGTACACAGGTTCCCCTTGGGGTCTAGTTGTGCAAGATACTTTTTCTGGTCCGATTCGAAAATCCAATATGGCCACAAGGCGGCCATCTTGGATTTCCCAATGAAACCTTGTTTTCGCGATTTCTCAGGAACTACTGCATGGATCTTTCTCAAATTTGGTACACTGGTTCCCCTTGGGGTCTAGTTGTGCAAGATACCTTTTCTGGTCCGATTCGAAAATCCAATATGGCCACCAGGCAGCCATCTTGGATTTCCCCCATGAAACTTTGTTATTGTCATTTCTCAGGAAGTATTGCATGGATCTTTCTCAAATTGGTACACAGGTTCCCCTTAGGGTCTAGTTGTGCAAGATGCCTTTCTCAGTCCGAATCGAAAATCCAATATGGCCACCAGGCGGCCATCCTATATTTCACCATGAAACTTTGTTATCGTGATTTCTCAGAAAGTATTGCCTGGCTCTTTCTCAAATTCGGTACACAGGTTCCCCTTGGGGTCTAGTTGTGCATGATACCTTTTCTGGTTCGATTCGAAAATCCAATATGGTCACAAGGCGGCCATCTTGGATTTCCCCATGAAACCTTATTGTCATTTCTCAGAAAGTATTGCATGGATCTTTCTCAAATTTGGTACACAGGTTCCCCTTGGGGTCTAGTTGTGCAAGATACCTTTTCTGGTCCGATTCGAAAATGCAATATGGTCAAAAGGCGGCCATCTTGGATTTCCCCATGAAACCTTGTTATCGCGATTTCTCGGGAACTACTGCATGGATCTTTCTCAAATTTGGTTCACAGGTTTCCCTTGGGGTCTAGTTGTGCAAGATACCTTTTCTGGTCCGATTCGAAAATCCAATATGGCCACAAGGCGGCCATCTTGGATTTCCCCGTGAAACCTTTTTATCGCTATTTCTCAGGAACTACTACATGGATCTTTCTCAAATTTGGTACACAGGTTCCCTTTGGGGACTAGTTGTGCAAGATACCTTTTTTTGGTCCGATTCGAAAATCCAATATGGCCACAAAGCAGCCATGTTGGATTTCCCCATGAAACTTTGTTATTGCGATTTCTCAGGAATTACTGCATGAATCTTTGTCAAATTTGGTACACAGGTTCCCCTTGTGATCTAGTTGTGCAAGATACCGCTTTCTTTCCGATTCGAAAATCCAATATGGCCACCAGGCGGCCATCTTGGATCTCCCCATGCAACTTTGTTATCATGATTTCTCAGAAAGTACGGCATGGATCTTTCTCAAATTTGGTACATAGGTTCCCGTTGTGGTCTAGTTGTGCAAAATACCCTTTCCTCGTCCGATTCGAAAATCCAATTTGGCCACCAGGTGCCCATCTTGGATTTCCCCTTGAAACATAGTTATCGTGAATTCTCAGGAACTAGTTCATGGATCTTTCTGAAATTTTGTACACAGGTCCCACATGGGGCCTAGTTGTGCAAAATACCATTTTTGGTCCGATTCGAAAATCCAAGTTACGCTCCAAATTAATACGGTATTCCTGAGTTGTGACGTTGCATCACACGAGTCGGCGGATCAAACGGTGGGACATATTCTAAAAAGTGACTATAGAGAATATCCATACCTTCACCTTCCATATCAAGAGGTTCCAATAATTCGGAATTAAAATGTATTTCTTCAAATTTTAAATCAGTTTTCTTTAGTCCAGTGAACTGCCCCACTGTTTCGTCTGCCGACGGGTCGACTACATGAAGGGACGTCGCTCTTGTGACACAACGTTACAACTCGACAACTGTAGACTTATGCGTGTTTCATCAGGATTCAGACACTTTCGAAGTTTCAACATTACTGCGCGGATCCCTTCAGTATTAAGTATTGTACCATCTTACTGTTTTCGAGCATGGTAAGTAGTATATAAAAGACCGATTCCTTAGCATTTATGCAAATGAGATGAATTTGTGGCGGTCACGTGGCGGCTCTCGTCCAATCAGAAGCGAGTATTTCAAATCCGTCACAGAGCTCTCGTCCAATCAGAAGCGAGTATTTCAAATTGACCAAAAAGCTACCTCCAGCACAGGAGAGTTCCAATTTTTCCAGGTCAAAAATAGTTCCATGTATTCATCCGCGGTGATGCGGTTTTGGTGGTGATGCGGTCTCGGGAAAAAGCTTCCGCGGAGAAAAAGTAGTCCCTAGATAAAATGGTCCGATTGGGTCGAGTGAGGTATCAAAGTGAAGCTTATGTGAAGGGGCATCTAATGGGCTGGGTGTGGGGTTGAAATATCGGCCTTCTGCGCATGCGCGGTGGCCGAAGGGTATGAAAATAGCCTTTTTGGAGCTAGGGGAGCCCCTAATGGTCCAATGGGGTCGAGTGAGGTATCAATGTGAAGCATTCATGAAGGGGCATCTAATGGACTGGGTGTGGGGTTGAAATATCGGCATTCTGCGCATGCGCGGTGGCCGAAGGGTATGAAAATAGCCGTGTTGGAGCTAGGGGAGCCCTAATGGTCCAATGGGGTCGAGTGAGGTATCAAAGTGAAGCCTAGGTGAAGGGGTATTTTATGGCTGGGTGGGTGCATGTAAAATTTTTCCTGAAAAAAACGGAAAACGGACTTTATCGAAAAACCTGGGAAAATGCCTATATGGGGTATGGGGGGTATATAGGTCGCCGGGCTTAACGGGGCTCGCCTGTCAATAGAGTTATCTCCCCTAGTTCCAGGGTGGGTGTATGTAAAAATTTTCCTGAAAAAATACGGAACACGGACTTTATTCTAAATTACGGGAAAATGCCTATATGGGGTATGGGAGGTATAGGACCATCCTGGGAAACCTACTTCTCGACATTTGCGGTATAGGTTGTGGGGTCTCGTTTTCTTAGTCTCGTCAAGACAAACATGATAAGAAGTGTCCCGGAGCGAATCGGTGAAATTTTTTGAAAAAGTACGATATAGCGTCAACTGGGGTATAGGATCGATGTTTGTCCCCCTGGGAAACGTACTTCTGTACATTTGCGGTAGGGTTGTGGGGTCTCGTTTTCTTAGTCTCGTCATGTAGAACACGATAGGAAGTGTTGCGGAGCGAATCGGTGAAATTTTTGAAAAAGTACGATATAGCCCCATATAGACATATATATTTAAATATATATTCCCATACTGGGGTATAGGTTCAATGTTTATGCTACTGGGAAACCCACTTCTGTACATTTGCGGTAGGGTTGTGGGGTCTCGTTTTTCACGTCTCGTCATGTAGAACATGATAGGAAGTGTTGTGGAGCGAATCGGTGAAATTTTTGAAAAAAGTCACCAAGGCCTGGATAGGCCCATAGGCCTATACTGCATGGCTATGGGTGTATAGGGCCATACGGGGTGGAAGTGTTGGAGTCTAGGTGAGTCCCTAATGAGCCTATGATGTCGTATGAGGTCTTATTTTGAAGCTGTCGTGAAGGAGCACTTGACTACACTAATGGTTCGTCCGTGTTCAATAGTCTGCGCATGCGCAGACTGGCCCGTAGTATAGAAAGTAGGCATTTTGGGGGTATGTGGGTGTGTGTTTGGGTTGGAGATGGGCTATTCACGGTTCGAATGGGTCGTGTGAGGTATCAATGTGAAGCTTGTGTGGGGTAGAATCAGAATGGCGTGTTTCTAAACGCATGTCGCGTCAATATGCGCATGCGCAGTCTGGCCGTAGTAGAGAAATCCGGCATTTTGGGGGTATGTGGGTGTGTGTTTGGGTTAGAGATGGGCTATTTACGGTTAAAATGGGTCGTGTGAGGTATCAATGTGAAGCTTGTGTGGGTTAGAGTCAGAATGGTGTGTTTTTAAGTGCAAGTCGCGTCAATCTGCGCATGCGCAGTTGGTTGTAGTAAGTAAAGTGGCCATTTTTTGACTCGGTGCATTATGGGCCATATCCAAGATGGCGGCACGTATGTTCAAGATGGCGGCACATCCGGTGTCGAAAACTGGCCATTTCGTCGGGATGTGGTCACCTAGTGTCGAAAACTGGACCTTGTATGGGTCCTGCTAGACGTGTTGACGCCATGATATAGACCGGAGAGAGAGAGAGAAAACAACAACAACAAGGATGACACATGAGGGAACAACAACAACAACAAGTTTTTTTTTCATATAGTTTATTTTCCCCTCCATCATAACATACCCACGCTGGGGGAGCCGCGTTGGGTATGTTTACAATTCAAGAAAGACTCTTGTCCAATCAGAGACCGCCATTTGCATCTGTCCTATCCGTTCGTTCCTGTCCGTTAGATGTATTCTTGTCCAATCAGAAGTCGCCATTTCAGAGAGTTCCTTCTTCGGTCATGTTCATTCTGAACCGTTTATTCTAATCATCGTCGGACAGGCCTGGATATTCTTCGGGCAGCATGTCCTGAAACAGTTGTTTGCGCATTCTGATCGCATTTTCCAGGGCCTCTGTGGGTGGTAAACCCATATCCTCTTCCAAGTGACGCTTGGTCTTCATGATGGACCTGTGCGTGGGGTCCCCTTTCATTTCAAGCGGTAGTAAGGTATACTGTTCATAGATCGCCATGGCTGTTTTCCTGATGCGGGGGCGCATTTGGGTGTACGTCTGTTGTAAATTATCCTCTCCGGCGTCCTCGATCGCTTCAGCGTGAGTATTGATAGCTGCTGTCACAATACGATCCCAGAAGGTAGGTTCTGCCTCACTTTCCTGGGATGAAGGCTGATTCTCTGAGGTCAAGCTCTCCATATCAGTAGATAGACTGTCAGCCATCTTGGATTCGGTATCAGTCGATGCACTCTCATCAATCTCTGTATCAGTATCTGCCTCAACGGGCTCCTCGGCGTCTTCAGTCCCATGTATATTTTTCTGGTGTCGCATCATATCGTAATGTCTGGTGAACGTGCGTTCACACTCAGAACAAGTATAAGCCATGTTGACGGTTGAACGTCGACTGTGCGTGTTTTGGGAATACGCTCGCTTTTATAGACAGTAACGCCCATCAACGCTTAGCTCAACGCTTCAACGCCCTGGTGAATTAGCTCAGAAGCTCTGATTTCATGGAATTGACACCAATTCATCGAAATGCAGTGACGCCCGTCAACGCCCGTCGTTACGCCTTAACGCTCGTCTCAACGCTTTAACACACTTTCTTAATGCTTTAACGTTGTTTAATGATGCGTTCGAACAAATGTTTCTTTTGTGCTATTGCTCTGACATACGCCGCTTTCCAGTTCATGCCCGAGGTTTTCAACATCGACGCTGTTCTTTCAATTTCCATATGGACTGGGTCCTTATCCAACAATTTCATATGGGTCAGTAAGTCGACATACTGCTGACGTAAAGCCCGTCGTAGTCTGGGTGCCAATCTGTTATGGGCTAAAATTGCAGCTTCCTCTTTCGAATACCCTTTGCGTTGAAACTTGTTTCCTGTGGCCTCCAACATCCCGCCCATCTCGGCGTCCATACTTTCTTTGAACAAATCCTTCCATAGCCTCGAGTTCACATTATGTTCTTCAACCTCGGGTTGGGCCTTCACGGCTGGGTGATATTCCAGGACTGATGGTATGAAGCGGACCCGCTGTATGGGGGTGGGCTTCTGCTGCTGCTCTGCCAGGAGTGCACTCGGCGGATGGTGTAGGGGTATATGCCGTTGTGGTGATTCCTCGCCGGGTAACAGGTGGGTCGTCAGCCGACGATCTTCGGGGGTATGGGCTTTTAAATCTACGAACAGGTAGCCGTACGGACGAATTGTCGCTTCTTGAAACGCCCGCATAAAATGGTCAATGTTCTGAGGATAAATTCGACTACCAAACACACGGATTTGTGCTCTATCAATGGGATTGGAGAACAACACAAAGTATTGGCAGTTCAAGGCAATATCTCTGGACGCCTTCCCTTGAGGAAAGAGATTCTGAGTCAAATAGATGACGGACAGATTTCGATGATGGGACCCTTTGGTGAATAGGTCGGCGATTTTCGAATTGTCCTTGGCCGCACTCATCAGATCATCGAGCACTACCACGTTGGTCTGCTCGGAATCGAAGTAATAGGGTTCGTCTATGTCGTGAGGAATTCCTGGAACAAAGCTCACATTCTGTAGTCGTGCAGTTTCGTAGGCGGGCTGCCATTGGCTATAACACCAAACAACACGTGTCGGAGCTGGGGTTGCCACACCTTCCTCTAAGAACTTCATCACCCAGGACGTCTTTCCACACCCCGTAGGGCCGCTCACCGTCATCGTATAAGGGTGCTCTAATACTGTCGTGTGTGACGTAGGTGTTGATCGTTCCTCGCGCGTACTTTGAATTTGCACGTTATCGGGACTCCGTTCCTTGAGATGGCTTCGCTGTATATGTCTACGTAGATTAAATGGCGTGGAAAATGACTTCGAACACAAGTGACATGCGTAAACCATGGCTCTCATCTCCACGGACACCAGGCGTATAATGAAGCTTTCACAGATGCATGTGTGTGTTTATATGCAAGAGCTCCGAGCTCGCGGAGCTCTTGGAGCTCCGGAGCTCATGGAACTCGGAGCTCCGGAGTTCCGACGCCACCACCGGGCGTTGACGGGCGTTGCTACAAGAGAACTCGGAGCTCCGGAGCTCCGGAGCTCCGGAGGTCACTTCCGCTTCCGTTCACGTGAGCGGAACTGACCTTTCACCCCGGCGCGCAAAGGTTTCCACCGCGGTGGAAACCTTTACACCGCGCGCGCCGGGGTCAAAGGTCAGTTTCGGTCACGTGAACGGAAGCGGAAGTGACCTCCGGAGCTCCGGAGCTCCGGAGCTCCGAGTTCTCTTGTAGCAACGCCCGTCAACGCCCAGTGGTCACGCATGTCACTTGTGTTCGAAGTCATTTTCCACGCCATTTAATCTACGTAGACATATACAGCGAAGCCATCTCAAGGAACGGAGTCCCGATAACGTGCAAATTCAAAGTACGCGCGAGGAACGATCAACACCTACGTCACACACGACAGTATTAGAGCACCCTTATACGATGACGGTGAGCGGCCCTACGGGGTGTGGAAAGACGTCCTGGATGATGAAGTTCTTAGAGGAAGGTGTGGCAACCCCAGCTCCGACACGTGTTGTTTGGTGTTATAGCCAATGGCAGCCCGCCTACGAAACTGCACGACTACAGAATGTGAGCTTTGTTCCAGGAATTCCTCACGACATAGACGAACCCTATTACTTCGATTCCGAGCAGACCAACGTGGTAGTGCTCGATGATCTGATGAGTGCGGCCAAGGACAATTCGAAAATCGCCGACCTATTCACCAAAGGGTCCCATCATCGAAATCTGTCCGTCATCTATTTGACTCAGAATCTCTTTCCTCAAGGGAAGGCGTCCAGAGATATTGCCTTGAACTGCCAATACTTTGTGTTGTTCTCCAATCCCATTGATAGAGCACAAATCCGTGTGTTTGGTAGTCGAATTTATCCTCAGAACATTGACCATTTTATGCGGGCGTTTCAAGAAGCGACAATTCGTCCGTACGGCTACCTGTTCGTAGATTTAAAAGCCCATACCCCCGAAGATCGTCGGCTGATGACCCATCTGTTACCCGGCGAGGAATCACCACAACGGCATATACCCCTACACCATCCGCCGAGTGCACTCCTGGCAGAGCAGCAGCAGAAGCCCACCCCCATACAGCGGGTCCGCTTCATACCATCAGTCCTGGAATATCACCCAGCCGTGAAGGCCCAACCCGAGGTTGAAGAACATAATGTGAACTCGAGGCTATGGAAGGATTTGTTCAAAGAAAGTATGGACGCCGAGATGGGCGGGATGTTGGAGGCCACAGGAAACAAGTTTCAACGCAAAGGGTATTCGAAAGAGGAAGCTGCAATTTTAGCCCATAACAGATTGGCACCCAGACTACGACGGGCTTTACGTCAGCAGTATGTCGACTTACTGACCCATATGAAATTGTTGGATAAGGACCCAGTCCATATGGAAATTGAAAGAACAGCGTCGATGTTGAAAACCTCGGGCATGAACTGGAAAGCGGCGTATGTCAGAGCAATAGCACAAAAGAAACATTTGTTCGAACGCATCATTAAACAACGTTAAAGCATTAAGAAAGTGTGTTAAAGCGTTGAGACGAGCGTTAAGGCGTAACGACGGGCGTTGACGGGCGTCACTGCATTTCGATGAATTGGTGTCAATTCCATGAAATCAGAGCTTCTGAGCTAATTCACCAGGACGTTGAAGCGTTGAGCTAAGCGTTGATGGGCGTTACTGTCTATAAAAGCGAGCGTATTCCCAAAACACGCACAGTCGACGTTCAACCGTCAACATGGCTTATACTTGTTCTGAGTGTGAACGCACGTTCACCAGACATTACGATATGATGCGACACCAGAAAAATATACATGGGACTGAAGACGCCGAGGAGCCCGTTGAGGCAGATACTGATACAGAGATTGATGAGAGTGCATCGACTGATACCGAATCCAAGATGGCTGACAGTCTATCTACTGATATGGAGAGCTTGACCTCAGAGAATCAGCCTTCATCCCAGGAAAGTGAGGCAGAACCTACCTTCTGGGATCGTATTGTGACAGCAGCTATCAATACTCACGCTGAAGCGATCGAGGACGCCGGAGAGGATAATTTACAACAGACGTACACCCAAATGCGCCCCCGCATCAGGAAAACAGCCATGGCGATCTATGAACAGTATACCTTACTACCGCTTGAAATGAAAGGGGACCCCACGCACAGGTCCATCATGAAGACCAAGCGTCACTTGGAAGAGGATATGGGTTTACCACCCACCGAGGCCCTGGAAAATGCGATCAGAATGCGCAAACAACTGTTTCAGGACATGCTGCCCGAAGAATATCCAGGCCTGTCCGACGATGATTAGAATAAACGGTTCAGAATGAACATGACCGAAGAAGGAACTCTCTGAAATGGCGACTTCTGATTGGACAAGAATACATCTAACGGACAGGAACGAATAGGACAGATGCAAATGGCGGTCTCTGATTGGACAAGAGTCTTTCTTGAATTGTAAACATACCCAACGCGGCTCCCCCAGCGTGGGTATGTTATGATGGAGGGGAAAATAAACTATATGAAAAAAAAACAACTTGTTGTTGTTGTTGTTCCCTCATGTGTCATCCTTGTTGTTGTTGTTTTCTCTCTCTCTCTCCGGTCTATATCATGGCGTCAAAACGTCTAGCAGGACCCATACAAGGTCCAGTTTTCGACACTAGGTGACCACATCCCGACGAAATGGCCAGTTTTCGACACCGGATGTACCGCCATCTTGAACATACGTGCCGCCATCTTGGATATGGCCCATAATGCACCGTGTCAAAAAATGGCCACTTTACTTACTACAACCAACTGCGCATGCGCAGATTGACGCGACTTGCACTTAAAAACACACCATTCTGACTCTAACCCACACAAGCTTCACTTTGACACCTTCCACGACCCATTCGGACCCATAGGGGTCCATCTCTACCCCAAAAACACACCCACATACCCCCCCCAAAATGCCGGATTTCTCTACTACGGCCAGACTGCGCATGCGCATATTGACGCGACATGCGTTTAGAAACACGCCATTCTGATTCAACCCCACACAAGCTTCACATTGATACCTCACACGACCCATTCGAAGCGTGAATAGCCCATCTCCAACCCAAACACACACCCACATACCCCCAAAATGCCTACTTTCTATACTACGGGCCAGTCTGCGCATGCGCAGACTATTGAACACGGACGAACCATTAGTGTAGTCAAGTGCTCCTCCACGAGAGCTTCAAAATAAGACCTCATACGACATCATAGGCTCATTAGGGACTCCAACACTTCCACCCCGTATGGCCCTATACACCCATAGCCATGCAGTATAGGCCTATGGGCCTATCCAGGCCTTGGTGACTTTTTTCAAAAATTTCACCGATTCGCTCCACAACACTTCCTATCATGTTCTACATGACGAGACGTGAAAAACGAGACCCCACAACCCTACCGCAAATGTATAGAAGTGGGTTTCCCAGTAGGATAAACATTGAACCTATACCCCAGTATGGGAATATATATTTATATATATATATGTCTATATGGGGCTATATCGTACTTTTTCAAAAATTTCACCGATTCGCTCCGCAACACTTCCTATCGTGTTCTACATGACGAGACTAAGAAAACGAGACCCCATAACCCTACCGCAAATGTACAGAAGTACGTTTCCCAGGGGGACAAACATCGATCCTATACCCCAGTATGGGGCTATATGAGGCTATATCGTACTTTTTCAAAAAATTTCACCGATTCGCTCCGGGACACTTCTTATCATGTTTGTCTTGACGAGACTAAGAAAACGAGACCCCACAACCTATACCGCAAATGTCGAGAAGTAGGTTTCCCAGGATGGTCCTATACCTAGGCATTTTCCCGTAATTTAGAATAAAGTCCGTGTTCCGTATTTTTTCAAGAAAATTTTTACATACACCCACCCTGGAACTAGGAGGAGATAACTCTATTGACAGGCGAGTCCCGTTAAGCCCGGCGACCTATATACCCCCCATATCCCATATAGGCATTTTCCCGGATTTTTCGATAAAGTCCGTGTTCCGTTTTTTTTTTTTTCAGGAAAAATTTTACATGCACCCACCCAGCCATAAAATACCCCTTCACCTAGGCTTCACTTTGATACCGCACTCGACCCCATTGGACCATTAGGGGCTCCCCTAGCTCCACCACGGCTATTTTCATACCCTTGGGCCACCGCGCATGCGCAGAATGCCGATATTTCAACCCCACACCCAGTCCATTATATGCCCCTTCATGAATGCTTCACATTGATACCTCACTCGACCCCATTGGACCATTAGGGGCTCCCCATAGCTCCAAAAAGGCTATTTTCATACCCTTCGGCCACCGCGCATGCGCAGAAGGCCGATATTTCAACCCCACACCCAACCCATTAGATGCCCCTTCACATAAGCTTCACTTTGATACCTCACTCGACCCCATCGGACCATTTTATCTAGGGACTTTTTCCCTTTTTCCCGAGACCGCATCACCACCAAAACCGCATCACCGCGGATGAATACATGGAACTATTTTTGACCTGGAAAAATTGGAACTCTCCTGTGCTGGAGATAGCTTTTTGGTCAATTTGAAATACTCGCTTCTGATTGGACGAGAGCTCTGTGACGGATTTGAAATACTCGCTTCTGATTGGACGAGAGCCGCCACGTGACCGCCACAAATTCATCTCATTTGCATAAATGCTAAGGAATCGGTCTTTTATATACTACTATGGTATCTTAAAAGAGATATCTCAAACTAGCCCATTAAACGGAACAGAATTCGTTCCTAATTATAAAATCTTAAGTATGTTTTATAGCTCATGCCAAAGGGTCGAGGAGATTTGTCTTCGCTTCCAGTACCCAATGATGACACGTGCAAAAAAAAAACTACGAAACGAAGACGAAAGATCCCCCGGACATTCACTTTTAGACTAACTTTTCTCTTGTACTATAACAACCGACATAAGTACAGTTTCTAGAAATCTTGAAACTCCTTAAACTTAGAAAGATGATATCGTGTTGTTTTCCAGTGTCCCTTTTTCGATCAGATTCGAAATTCTGTAAACAAAACTACAAATCAATCGTTTGTTCTTAGTAACAATGGACAAAAAGATCCTCTTGTCATTAGCTTACAATTATCGGACAATGGTGGGCGCCAAGATCCTTCAGGATCTCTCGTCTCGGAAGTAGTAAAATCGGGCACCCCCATTCGGCCTTTCTCCCTGAGATTGGGACTGGTTGACACCGTGTTTTCATACATTCTAGGTGATCACCGATCTATTGTGATTGAACATAATGTCCGAGAATTATTGTTCTGGTTTCAGTAAAGAAGGTTCTATTGATAAAGTCACGTGATTGAACATTTATGAGGGATAGGGAAAATAATCACTCCCTTCTAACCGCTATGACTGAAATATCTACCAGGGCCACGGCATTTAAGACCTATTGGATAGCGAAATTCGTCAGTTTCCGAAATGTTCCTCCATAGCCATATACCTTCGTTGAGAGGTATTGTATAATTCGAGCAACCATATCACTCATGTTTATGCTCCAATATGTTTAAAATTTATTATATTTTGCTCAGTATAATTGACAGTGCCATATTCAATGGAGATTTTTGTTGTATATCATCTGTATGCCCTCATTTCGCATCGTCCTTTATACGGTCATTACACACAGCTATACCGCAGTCAGTTCGATCTGCGTAGCTAATGAAGAAAACGTGTGTTGGGACGATGCCATTTCGATGTCAACAAAAATATCTCAGAGAAAGGATATGTGTAACTCAATAGCCATGTTCTCAATTATTGATTCAATCTATCTAAATACGGTACAACACTAGAGATAAAATGGTCCGCTAGGCGGGCATGTAGGTCACGGTGTAATTCATATTTACGAATAACGATCACCGATTTAAAAATTTACAATTTTTTAACTACAGGATTGAACGATAAAAAGTTAAGTAAATTTCAGGCTTTACGTGTGATAATACATTTACATATCTTTAATGGATTTCAGTGCCTTTGTCCAGAACAAAAACAACTTTTTCACGATGAGATTCGTGACTGTACGTCCATGCAGTGGTTCCTGATGGGTGATTTATATCACAGTGCGGGGTGAAATCATTTGTCTTCTGTTTCAAAACCACGGGATGACACTGTTATTAAAAAAGAAACACCTACATGTTTTGCAGATTTAAATATATAGAAGAAAGATGATATACATTGTAGATACACCAGTCAATACTTTGATAGTTTAAGGTATCAAATTCTGCAAACTCATTCAAGATAAATGACTTATTCCAGTCTTCACGATATTATTTTACTGTAAACCACACTTTGGTCAATCAATGTGGATATATACATGTATGATTAGCTCGGAAATTATTTGAACGTCGACATTATCTTGGTACAGTGTTTTTTAAACAGCATTATTTTTCCAACAATGCAACATATTCTTATATAATTTACGGTAATTTATATGATTCTCAAATAATAGTTCCTAGTAAAAAGCTAGCATTTATGTAGTTTATGGTAATTCAATTCAACACCAACCAGGGGGGGAGGGGAGGGGAGGTTACAAAATACAGTGAACGACAAGTGAAAATATTAACATCTGTATGGATTGACTTCAGGCGTAGTACAATCTATGCTCATACTATTCAGCTTGTATCACTGACGTCCCTGTGCAGAGCGCCCCTTACGGCCAAGAGGCGCGAAATATGCGATGTAAATCAGCGGGGGAGGGGAACAAGGAGAGTAGGGACGTCAGTGATACAAGCTGTTTATCAGCGTAAGTACAATCTTAATAAATTAATATCCTATCAACGCTCCCCAATCGTACATGTCGCTATATATTTCAATTGAATTTGGTATTCTGAGCGCCGCTGGCATGAATATTTAATAGCATTATGACATCACGGTCGCATCTAGGCTAATTCACTTGTAGTCGAGGAGGGGGGATAGGGTCACTGTCTCTGTTTACGCTAATTATTACTCCAAAGACCAGTCCATATACATGTATCTACCCCGTATTATGGTGCCACGATGTCGGGGCCGCGGCAACATGAAGAGCACTATGAAGAGTTCTCAGGATTGGTTGACGCTCGAGTTACTGCAAGCCTGTTAGATCCTACAAGCGACATATTCAAATGGGGGAGCAGATAGGATTTAATTTTAATTAGATTGGGCGTAGTAATACCGTCATGCACAGTAATGCTCAGTGTGCTACGATTTCCGGCGCCCGATTCGGTCCTTGTGAATCGGTTATAACAAAGAGGAATATCACATGCATAGATCCACGGCCCAGTACAGTGCGCGTGCGCAAAAAAACAACACGGTTGAGTCCAGTGTGGCATCCTACCCATGTACATGTACTTAATATAGTATGAAACAGGAAGTGAAATGTATGGTGGCCGATAAGGGACATCGCTAGGTATGTGGTTTGGTAACACGAAGGCAGGATGCGAAGCGCGAAGGCAGGATGCGAAGCGCGAAGTCCAAACACGAAGGCAGGATGCGAAGTGCGAAGGCAGGATGCGAAGCGCGAAGGCAGGATGCGAAGCGCGAAGTCCAAACACGACTTCGCGCTTCGCATCCTGCCTTCGCGTTCGCATCCTGCCTTCGTGTTTGAACTTCGCGCTTCGCATCCTGCCTTCGCGCTTCGCATCCTGCCTTCGTGTTTGAACTTCGCGCTTCGCATCCTGCCTTCGCACTTCGCATCCTGGCTTCGTGTTTGGACTTCGCGCTTCGCATCCTGCCTTCGCACTTCGCATCCTGCCTTCGTGTTTGGACTTCGCGCTTCGCATCCTGCCTTCGCGCTTCGCATCCTGCCTTCGCGCTTCGCATCCTGCCTTCGTGTTTGAACTTCGCGCTTCGCATCCTGCCTTCGCACTTCGCATCCTGGCTTCGTGGTTGGACTTCGCGCTTCGCATCCTGCCTTCGTGTTACCAAACCACATACCTGAAACAATGCAGCGATGTCCCTTATCGGCCACCATAGAAATGTTACATGTGTCGTGCGTTGGTGTCGTAGACAGAGCGTAAGGATTGACAA
The DNA here is from genome assembly GCA_036873755.1 of Hanleya hanleyi. Taxonomy (NCBI): domain Eukaryota; kingdom Metazoa; phylum Mollusca; class Polyplacophora; order Lepidopleurida; family Hanleyidae; genus Hanleya; species Hanleya hanleyi. The sequence goes on from JAVTVY010026974.1 coordinate 17,650, forward strand.
AACTAAAACGGAAGGTCACTTCTATTTTGGCACTAATCATTTTTGATAAAAAAGAATTTGGAATAAGGCATCGGAAATTGGAAGCTGGCTACTGAATGTCGCATTTCATCGCTTGTATTTAGGTCTTTGTGTTATGCCTTTAATTCGTTGCTATTTTACTCGTATTGTGAATCATATTACCAAGACCTTGTATTTTGTCTTCCACAGTGGAGGTTATAGCCTCAGCCGGAATCATAGGATTTGGGTTTTCCGTATTCCAGCCGTCGATACTGAAGTATTGCGGAGTCAATCTGACCTACATCATATCATGTTTGGTTGGCACGGGTGGACTGGTGTTGCTATGGGTCGCCTGCTTGAAAAATTACGTCTTCAAGAACTTATTCTTGTTGGTCTCCTTATTCCAACTGGCTGCATGTACGTATATTGTAATGTTAGAGTATCTACAAGTGGAGGAAATTCCACAATTTCCAGTGACAAAGTTTCCTGTAAAAAGGGTACTATTTTATATGCGGAGATAATTTAAGTTGCAAAGTAGTAACACTTATAGGGTGCATCTTTCTTGTAAGGGTCACGAGACAAAGGAGGAGAATACAGTTTCTGGATGCAACAATGAGTCCAGACAAGTGGCCCTTCAGTAATAGAGAAGGTCTGAACAATATCATCTGAGACGGAAGACCGACCAATTCTAGCCAAGATACGTAAATACATTATGTTGTGTTTGGGCGGTAACATAAAAGAAAACTTACATGATTTCGACAGGTAAATGGATGTCTACAACCCTTTCTTCCACATTTAATTTGAAATTGTTTTGATCTCATTGTAACAAATGTCTAATTAGTGAAAAAATCAACACTCAGAGAATTGATTCAGATGGTCTTATAACTGAAATGAAATATTTACATAAAAAGTATGGAATCATTCAGGCCTACGGGTATGGAAAGCTGGTTTCATTTAAAAGGGGGGATAATCCTCGTTTATATAGAACATCTAAAATGGGCCAACTTTCAAAGGATCAGTTCGTTATAAATTCGATCTAATTATTGAATGATAGATTATTTATTGATTGGATGATTTTTTGTTTATTACATTCAATCAGGCTCGGGGATCGCTATTGCTGCCGCCATGACAGTCTCCATCACTGTCTCTCATTTCGAACTCTCGGCTTCTGGAAAGATAGTGGCAGTGTACGCAGCTATGTACGCTCTCGGGAAGGTGTTCTTTATCTACATCTACGAGTTGGCCTTTGAGGAGGACAATGACCTGGCTGGGTTCTTCCTCGCCACAGCCTTTTGCTTCGCCATCCAGCTGGTGATCTGCGCAGGTCTACACAGACCCAAGGCGAAGCCGAAGAGCGAGGAGCTGAGTCTGGTACAGGAAAATGCGGAGAATGATTTGTACGAATCTAGAAATAACCAGACTATATTCTCATTGAAACATATCATAACTAACCTGAAGGGAAGTTTATTATTCCATTTCACGTTCTGGCCCGCGACCATAATATACTCCTGCAGTGTCGCCATTATGAATAACCTTACTACAATAGTAACATCTGCGCACGCCAAACCCAGTACCATTATCGTCCTGTTTTCTGTCACGAACGCTGCCACAAGAGTTATCGTCGGAACGGTATTGGACACGAACTTCATGATGCGCATTAACCGCAAACTTCTGGTGCAATTCGGCTTCGGTGCCTTCTTCATCCTCACCATGGGTATCTATTTACTGGATGTAGATGACGACAATATGTCGCTGTTTTTTGCCCTGGGCGCAGGGATTTCCGTTGGGGCACTCTTTGTGATACCCGTGGCCATGATCACGTACATATTCGGAAAGGCTTACTATTCGTTCACATTCGGGGTGTTTCTTGGAACAGCGGCGCTCTCTGTGCTGGTTATTCAAGTCATCTCCGGGGTTATCTTCGATGAATGCGAAGAAGGAATGGTTTGGATGCCCGAAGATGTTCTAAACTGCTTTTTCTGGCCGCTAGTTTTATTCATAGGAATATCGGCGGTGATGCTCGTCTTAATTGTAGGCAACATCATCGTCCAAACGAAAAACTCTAAACCGACAGCAAGTAACGGAGTAATTCAGTAAGCTGACTTATGAGACATAACGCAAGTTTGAGAAACATGTTGGTTGATTTTGAATGATATGTGATATGTTGTGCTGGGATATAACTTATCATCTCACATACATTTTTATTTTAATCTTGAATATACGGCACTCTTCCATATAGCCACGCACATGCGCACTCGGCACAGTCTCGTACTATAATGTAGGACTATAACTTCGACGGAATAGGCCGAGCAGTCGCGAATGGCACATGCGTAGATCACTCGGCACGGTCTCGTACTATAATGTAAGACATAGTACCTCGACCAGCACTGCTAGGAATCCATATTGGCATCCATGTTGAAAGCACAGTACCACACCGAAACTCCGAACAGCGTATGTCAGCTGTATGACTTCCGTTACCATGGAGATCAGCTTGAGAAGTAAAACCAGGAGAAACACCTCAAATTAGACTTGATCCTTGGGGGTAGAATCAAAAGAATATCCATTTCATTTGGATATATATTTTATCTCCTGATAAGGGAGAAATACAACGAGGAATATGTGAGCGGAAACACATCCTATGGCATGTGGTGTACATCGCGAGCGGCGGATCACGGTTTACACCGGAGCGGTGCAAAATCCTTACGCCATTAATGCGCGAGGCACTATGACTTCGACGGAACAGATCGAGCAGTCGCGAATGATGCGTAGATATTTAACGATTTTCCAACAAAGTTGTCTCCCTTCCTCTCAGATGAGACGACTCTGCACGCATTCACTTGATATGTAACCCTCATTCTATTAATAAAGGCAGAACTACGTTGATACATGTATCAACTACGCTACTTCTATCATAACGTGGCGCCATCTTGGTTCGCTTCACATGACTTCATCCTCAGCGAAGAACTGTTTTCGACATATTGTAAAAAAGCAGGTGTCGGCATTTGTACCACTTTAGCCTGAAACTGGGTAAATATATTTTCGGTATTATTACGCGTATCTTGTCGATAGAGTAAACAGATTTATTGGTAATAACTTAATTCTAACTAAATTAATTGCAGTATATAGGGCCCTGTTCATGAATTGCGGCCTCCCACCCTTACCGGTTCGAACTATTTTCGTGTGTATTCATACTGTTTGTTGTATATTCAACCTTATATAACAAATTTGTACTCTCTTCCAACAAATTTTGGTGGAATTCTGGTCACCACCCAGGAGCCTAAATATCGGCATCACAGCATCAAGCCGAGGGTTGACCAGTAAGCACGAATGATGGCTTGCATTTAAGCGGTGATCAGGAAGTTCTTCCACCCTCGGTAAAGTGGGCTAACTGCAGGGACTCTCAACAACGCATAAGGGGAAACAACCCTGTTTGAAGGTTGAGCGCATCCGTCGAGAGAGATCAACCCATATTGCTTCATTCGTTGGTGACGTCACTGGAAATATATCACTAGTAGAATTTGAATTCCTTATGAAAGCTTTAACTTTTACGAATTAATTTCTCTTGACCAAGAGTTATTACACTGACTAAACCCATGTTAGCAACCTCCAAACAAGGTTATCTCTCCTTCTGCAAGTCGACCCTTACCAAAAAATCCTGTATGATTCCTATAGGAAAATGTTCTATAGGATTCCAATAGGATTTTGCCCATAGGACTGTCCTATAGGATTCCATTAGGACTGTCCTATAGGATCCTATAGGACAGTCCTATGAAATCCTATAGGACAGTTCTATATGACAGTCCTATAGGACAATCCTATAGGCAAAATCCTATAGGACTGTCCTACAGGATCCTATAAGACAATCCTATATTCTAAATCACCCCTTTCTATATTTTGATAGAATGCTCCGGGCCCTACAATATCACAGTTCCATCTTAGGACGATACAGGCAACATTTATCATGGGCGACAGCTTGGCGATTAACTAATGTGACGACACAAATATTTACTCGCCATTCTGGTGTGTAAACCCATTTTTCGAAACTTTATTCTCCATGGGCCTTTTTGATCGCCCATGGCAAACAACGAGCAGATTTTTCCTGGTATGTATACTATTCAACCTGTAGTATTGAACACAATTAACTTGTAATGTTCAACACTTTCATATCAAATAACTTGAATAACCAATTAAACAAGAGATGGGCATTTTGTTGCGTTAACTTTTTCTCCAGTCATAATATAAACCTATAAGGTTATATTCCAAGAATGCAGAGGGACTAACATAAAATCAATACCGGTAATACACAGCCGGTCTCATGTCCCATTGCATAATGTGGCAAGTATATGAAACTTCAAGTTGGCACCAGGTGGCACCACATGTGGACGGGTGTTACTGAAACGCAATCTCAGGCGATCAGAATCTATTCATTCCTCTGGAGTCACGTGATCATTCAAGGATGAACTGCTCGTTGGGGTGGTTTGTCATTTTCTCATGTTTATTGCTGAAAACGTAATGTCAATTCGGGTCCCACATGGCGCCACTTGATGACAAAAAAGATCACAAGTGACATCTTGTTGCATGGTATCTACATAACAAAACTGGAAAGAATCCATTAAGCATGTTGAGCTTTTCTAATTGCAACACCTGGAAACTAAAAGACGGATAAGCTGATCAATGAACAAATGGATGAACAGACAAATGGATGGACCCAAGTTCACAAGTCCCCCTCAAGCCCCTTCAAGCATGGAGTAACACGAATGTCACATGTGGCAGCATGAAAGAAATCATTCTTTGGTTCACTGGTTCACGATCCAACTGGTTATGATAGCACATGTGCTCTCGGTTGAGTTGAGCCTTGATAGCATCCCAGTTTTTGTTTGACAGTCACCTACATAAGATACAAACAACATCCAGTTAGCATTGATGTGTGGCAAAGTAGAACATTATTCAGAAATTTCAATCACGGCCAAATTTTTTCAAATGAACGTTCATTTATCTGTCTGAGGAAATAAATTATGAAATAGACAAAAGACGAAAATGAGAATTTAATTAAATGGGAGAAGTAGTATAGTGTAAGTATTTGAAGTCATATTTGGACAAGTGCGCAGGTGTTTTTGCGCAGACATGACGTCACTTCCGGTCTGCGTGAATCAGGCGTGACCTGAGTGTGTCTGACTGTATGGAATGATAGGAATGCATGTACTGACTTGTATCTGGGGTTTTCCCGTCACAGGGAGGTCACGTGATCACTATAGTTCAAGGTCATTTGAATGATAGGAATGCATGTACTGACCTGTTCATTCATTCGGGGACTTGTTTACATCAGGGTACATCCGGGGTTCCCAGTGGGTTGTTATAGCCGGGCATTTATGGCAGAATCCGGGTCCTTGTCTGTTTATCCTTACAGCCGGGTATTTATGGTTGACCTATATCCGGGTCCTCGGAGTTATTTGTGTATGATTGAATAATAGCAATACCTGTAGCGAACTGTATGTGGCGTTTTTCCATTCATCCTTTTACAGCCGGGGACTTACAGCCGGGGACTTACTTACGGGTTCTTGTATATCCTGGACCATACGGGTTCTTGTACATCCGGGTACTTCTATGTAGATGTGAAAAAGGCGGCATTTTCATGGGATTGCTTCATTCATTGGCCTGCCTACCTGACCTGACCAGTCTGAAGACCTACCTCACCAGCCTGAGCCTACCTGAGGAGCTACCTGACCAACCTGCCTACCTGACGAGAGGAGCTAATACCAGTGGAGCCTGTCTACCTGCCTGACCGGGTGTGACCGATAGCGTGAGACGTGGAGAAGATTTTCCAGGGGATCCAGGAGCGCCTCCGACTGAAGTCTTACCCGAAGACCAGCGTGTGAATGCGTTGTGCTGACGTCACTGGAACACGATATGCTATTGTTTCCACCGTCACCGTCGCCTATTGGATTTGTATAACTTCCGGTTGGAGGACCTCACTCATCTTCCTACCTACGCCGAGAGCATTTTTGCAGATCAAGTTACAGCCTTCAAATTGAATATGACATTTGGGTATATCTTACGGCACAAAGAGACGGACCAGTTACGGTATTATTATCCCAGTAATAATACCTATGTGTTTGACCAACCGTTCACGGTGACGGATGCTATTTCTCTGGAGCCACTCATCGACCAACTCACTACGTTGGATCTTTTGGAATGGGCCCGGTTGCAACATCCCAACACCAAATGGACTGTAGAAATGGTGACGAACGTCACATTTTTCGTCACCAAATTGAGAGATCACCTCATCTGCGCTCTTGTTTTTCTCCCGCCTTGGCTGCTCAGTCGAAAAGACATGTATGCGTTAACGCAAGGCGCAAATGGACCCTACAAAGACCGGAAATGTCTGTTTCGGTGTTTGGCCGTTCATTTGGGCCAGTGTAATCCCAAGGCTTGTGATAGAAGGGCAAATATCTATTGGGAAGAGTATCTAGAGACACAAGACATAGACCCGCGGCAGTTCCTGGGAGGCCCATTCAAGTATGTGGATGTCGTGGAATCGCTTTTCCACGTGAATATCTTTGTATACCGTTTACTACTGAAGGAGGATGACGGTGACACATTTGTGGCTGAATTGGTTCATCGCTCAACAGAACGGTATGCCTCTACGATGAAAGTCAATGTCTTCGACAACGGCGGGGTGAGTCATTTTTCCCTAATCAACGATATGAGCCTATACGCGCAATCCCACAGTTGTTCTCAATGCCATCGAGTGTTTCATCGCTCTAACAACCTACACTTCCACGAGAAGACTTGTGACAACACTGTGAAGCGAAAATTTCCTGGTGGTGTGTACCATAATACGCCTACTATTTTCGAAGAGCTGGCTGATGAGGGGATTGTCATACCACTACAGGATCGTTATTTTCCTTACCGGGCGTGCGGTGATTTCGAGGCGATTTTGGAACCCATGGACATTTTCTCAGCCAAAACGCAGTGGACGCAGCGCCATATTCCCCTGAGTGTCAGCATTTCCAGTAACGTTCCGGGCTATGACGCTGCGCCCGTATGTTTCGTGTCCACTGAGGACTCCCATGATTTGATTACCCGGATGATGGTATATTTAGAGGAAGTGAGTGCGGCCAATACAGAACTGTTGGTGTCCAAGTTCCAGGACGTGCTGGACCAACTCGACGATCGTATTCCTACACCCGGTGTGTCCTTCAGCGACGATGGAGAGTCGGAGACGGAATCAGAGTCGGAGTCGCAGCCCGAGATGCAGGATATTCAGCCGCAGGATGTACCTTTACCTAAGCTATACGCGGAGAAATGGAAAGCCCGATTCCTACAATACCTAGGCCAGTTACCCGTCCTCGGCTTCAATTCGGGTCGATACGATCTCAACATGGTGAAGAAATTTCTCTACCCTTACTTGGCCCAGTCCAATTCCATCAAGTCCGTCATCAAAAAGATCAATAATCATATGGCCCTCACCACCACGTCATCCCATTTCCTGGATGTGCGCAACTACCTAGCTCCCACTTATAGCTATGATCAGTGGGTAAAGGCCTATGACTGTGCACAAACCAAAAGGAGGCTCCCTTACACGTATATGTCGACGCTCGACCGCTTGGAGGAAATACAGTTGCCACCTCGGGACGCTTTCTTCGACGATCTGAAGCAGGTGGAATGTTCGGGAGAAACGTACCGGGAACTGCAGCAGGTATGGAACGACCAACACATGCAGAACTTGCGGGGTTTCCTGGTGAATTATAACAACTTAGATGTCGTTCCATTCCTCGAAGCGGCCGAGAAAATGGCCTAACTCTTTCGGGATCAAATGCACGTCGACATATTCAAGGAGTGCTTGAGTTTACCGGGTCTTGCTCTTCGCCATCTTTTTCAATATTGTTCCACCTACTTCTCGCTGATACAGCAACAAAGACGAGGACATGTATGATTGTTTAAAACAGAACATCGTCGGCGGGCCCAGCCTTATTTTTCATCGCTATCACGAGAAGGACGTCCCAACCCTTCCAGGTGGGAAACCCTGTGCCAAAATCATTGGATTTGATGCCACTGCGCTGTGTCTGTGGTCCCTCGCCTAACCCATGCCAAGCGGACATTTTACGCGTTGGTTGGCGGAAGGCCAGCATTTCAGACCTCAACGTACGCCCTACAAACATCTCGCCGGCCAGTGGTTGGACTGGGAAGCCGATCGACGGGGAATTTCTATACGACATCAAACCAACGCCACAGAGAAGCGCATAGGAGATCGCCGACTTTCCGTCGATGGGTTTGCCCTTGTACATGGAACACCTACCGTATTCCAATTTTACGAGTGTTACTGGCACGGCCACCAATGCCATTTTAGCGCTGGACGTTTCAACGAACGACGTGGGAAATCGGCAGAAGAACTACGGGCAGAAGTGGTGGAGAACGGTGATTACGTCAAAGAGATGGGGTGCCAGCTCATCGAAATGTGGCAGTGTGACTTTCACACCATGTGCCAGGCCCTCCCACACTTACACCGCTTCCTTAAAGAGCAAGAGTGCCACCCCAGTCGGCGGCGACTCCTGACCCTGCCACACATTTTTGACGCCGTTCGTTCCGGGGACCTCTACGGGTTTGTGGAATGCGACCTGCATGTTCCCGACAACCTCAAGCCACTATTCGCCCAGTGCCCACCCATCTTTAAAAACACGCTGATGAGTCGGGATGACATTGGAGACACCACGGGTGCCTATGCTGAGCAACACAAGTGCCTGCTTCGTACTCGTCGGATGCTGATCGGGAGCATGTGGGGGGAAAAAATCTTGCTGGGCACCCCTCTACTACAGTGGTACATGAGCCACGGCCTCGAAGTGACGCGAGTGTACCAAGTCCTACAGTATGTACCGAACGCCTGTTTTGCGGGGCATGCCGACACCGTGACGTCTGCCCGTCGTCAAGGAGATAAAGATCACAGTAAGGCCGTTATCGGTGAATCCTGGAAACTGACGGGCAATGGCTACTATGGAAATTTCAAGCGTCATTCATAATCCAGCCGTCGTCCATTAGAGAATATCCGCGTCCATAATCCAAAGACCTATTCCATTTTCCATATAACAGTATTAGCACTAAATTCAAAAAGACAATCATAGTATACAAAAACATAGGCTTGTTTCCTGCAAGAGAGAAGCGGTCAACAGTTTTCAATGATGCCGGCAAGACATCATGATGTTCCAAAAATTTCAAATCCGTATCGCTGATCAGTATTCTTAATCCATAATATTCGCTGTAAAGTCGTCATCTAAAGTATGATGTATCTCAGTCACGCTTTGATTGTGACTGTTCATATGAGTACCATGAGGTTCTTGAAGTACATGGGTTCATACGGCCCCTAGCCCCGGGTTAAGCGGAATTAGACACCAGTTACGAAACGTAGCGCCATAGATCTTGCACGCTACGTTCGTATTTTGCTATCAGCATGCGATATGTATCGCCAAATTTGAGAAACTTTGAGTGTATGCGCTTGATGGAATAGCCCTGTTTTTTAAGTTTCTGCACCAGTGTTTTGTGACGTTGATTAAAATCGTCACATTTAACACAGGCTCTAGCAAATGTTACTAAGCGAGATATGTATACGCCATATGCAAGTCCCACTGGAATATTACTGTCCAGAAAGGGATAGTTCACGATGTCGAAATTGTAATCATCTCTTTTGTCATAAAGTCGACGAGAGAGAATGCCCGCTTCATTTTCACCAACCAAGTCAAGCACGTCAACGTGAATATCTGTACTACTCCACAAGCGCGCAAAAAGATCAACTCGCCCCTATTTCGGTCCGTTGAGGTCATCGATGACGATACGTACGAAGTCACTTCAGCCAAAAAGACCACGCGTTACAACTTACTGCTCCAAATTGGATGTATGGTATACTAGGTGGCCAAGCTGAGAATGCTTCAATTATTATACGATTTCATGGGTGTGTATTTCAATCCATCAGACTGGCAATTGATGGAGATGGACACGGACTCTAATGCGGATTGGGAGTCACTCGTCAAACCCGACTTACGCGCGCAATATGAGGCGGAACGGGACCAGTGGCTACCGAGAAAAGACCATTACCAGTTCGGCAAGCTCACTCCGGGCTTATTCAAATTAGAATGGAGTGGAGATGCCATGATTGCCCTGTCGTCCAAGACATACTATTGTAACGGTGAAGACGAAAACAACAAGTTCAGCTGCAAAGGGGTCAACCGGCGAAATCCGGCCATTAACAAAGCCCTCTACCTGGACGTGCTGCAAAGCCAGGCCAGTGCGAGTGGCACTAACATAGGATTCCGGGTCGTCGACCAGCAGATGCGGACGTACAGGAAGGACTTTCCGTTTCGGTTAGAAAAATGTGCATCCCTTCACATTTTTCTACCCGAAACGGAAAATCCTTCCCGATGGAGTCAGTACCACCTACCTGGACTTGTGAATCTATGACTTTTGATAAACTTCTCATGATACAACGAGTTAAAACTATAACTGTAAAAAATAGCGTACACGATAACTGTAAAAGTCAGGATGGCCGAGTGGTCTAAGGCGCCAGTCCTAAGTGCTGGTCTGCGCAATGCAGGTCGTGGGTTCGAATCCTACTCCCGACAGTTTTTACACACCTACTGTATTGTTGACATTCTTTGTGCATATTCTATACATTCTTGTTCACCTGAATAAAAAAGTCAAAACGTCACTTGTGTTTTCATGATTTTTTTTTATTGAACATCAATGAACGCCAGAACAACAACGTCAGAACAAACAATAAGAACACCGCGCGGGGGAAATTAAGACAACCAGAGAAATGGGGCATGAACAATAAAACGAGAGGCAGCCCAGTCGTACACTAAGACATTGCGGTCTTCGGTCTTCATTGCTGATAGCAAAATACGAACGTAGCGTGCAAGACCTATGGCGTTACGTTTCGTAACTTGTGTCTAATTCCGCTTAACCCGGGGCTAGGGGCCGTATGAACCCATGTACTTCAAGATCCTCATGGTGCTCATATGAACAGTCACAATCGAAGCGTGACTGAGATACACCATTCTCTAGATAACGACTTTAGACCGATTATTATGGATTAAGAATACTGATCAGCGATACGGATTTTATATTTTTGGAACATCATGATGTCTTGTCGGCATCATTGAAAACTGTTGACCGCTTCTCTCTTGCAGGAAACTAGCCTTTGTTTATGTATACTATGATTGTCTTTTTTGAATTTGGTGCTAATACTGTTATATGGATATGGAATAGGTCTTTGGATTATGGACGCGGATATTCTTTAATGAACGACGGCTGGATTATGAATGACGGGCCAGACGCTTGTATTGAGAATAATCATCAAATATCTGTACGATCATTTGCATAGAATGCCCTCTACTCCGGTGTATGAGATAAAACGCACAGTACTGTCCGCATACACTACTCAAGAGTCCTTGTAATCTTTTAGTATTCCAGCGCCAGACTGTAGTCTCATAGTCTCATGTTGAGATCGTATCGACCCGAACGTAGTAGTAGGGCCAAGTATTCTCCTTGGCCCAGGGCGTCCACTTATACAGCCACCCAATGTTCACCCGGTCGAGTACGAGGGTCTGTATTCAGGATGTAGGCCGCAGGGGTGGATGGGGTGCTGCGAAAGACATTGCGTGGAAACACACCTCGAAAGGGTACCGCGGATCCCACTGGAGTACGGTAATGAGCTGCTCTGTATCCATGACTCTAGCTGGCGTTGTCACACAGTACGTTTCTTTGCTGAACCACTGTGATGACGTTATCAAACTCGGCGGAGCAAATCACGTTACTGGTATGGGGTAGAGCTTCGGAGAAACGCAGTTCCAACCGTAAGTTTCCTTTCTTCAGCAAGGCCTGCTGATGATCGTGTTCCAAGGTAGGGGTGAGGTCGAAGGCGAACGAAGTGTACCCACGGGCAAAGTCTCGTCGAGTGATGGTATTTCCTTCGTCCTGATTGTTTTGTCCTGTGGCTGTAAACAGGTTCAGGTAGCTCCGCACATATTGATGGTTACCGAAATCCGGTTGTAACGCACGGGCTGGGATTTGATGGCCAGCCACGTGCAGTGCCACAAAGTTGATGTTGAAATGTTGAAAGTGGAACGGATTCTTCAAATCCCCATTGAATCTGGTGTTGGTGACACCCGCCAGGGTAAGACCTTTAGGCAGATCTCCTAGAAATAAATTTTCACGATTGGCCATCATCGTGCCCGCTGGCACAGAGAACACCTTGGTCTGTACACGTCGGATGGGGCACAGGGCTGTTTTTCTCCATAAGGCTTCCATGTGACTCACCAACACCCCCGGTTGCAAATCCACGGTACGGACAAGCAGGGCTGCATCTTCTATGATGATCTTGTAATTGGGCGCATCTCCGCCTGCCATCAACGGAGGTAGATGCTTCATGTAGGAAGCTATTGTCAGAGTCCTTGTGCAGCTGAAAAGGCTCCAGTCTAGACACATTGTTGTCCCCAGACTTGGCTATTGTATGCATTGTTTCGTGATTCTTACATGGAGTATGAACCGGAACGGATCAACTTGATCTTGATGGATACCCCGTAGCGGTCTTGCAGGAGCAGGTCGGCGTGCAGTCGGCCCATCATATCGACGGACCTGCTACCGGCTGTAAACCTCTTGCGTTGCGTGAACCCCGTATTTACAATGGCTGTGGTATCCATTTCACCGGGCGTATCCCTGTAGTACAGTGGGGCTAACACGTGTGTTTTTTGGCATCTTCTCCGTACGACAACAGCGTCTCGACGTAGGCTCGGTATGGGTAAGTATTGGTGGACGTACTGATGAATTTATTGTTCAGACTGATATCCACCTGTTGCAACATTGAGTGCAGCCAGAGATTCATCGGGCCTACGGCCGCATCGTTGTCGATGTCCGTTCCGTCTCCTTTCACCACTATGGGTTTCACGTAAAAGTACGTGTGGGCTAAATCCAGGTAGGCCGTATCTTTGTTTTCAATGGTAAATTCCAGCGGTCCCGTTCCTGTAAGGCTAGACAGGGAACGATGTTCTACCCAACGACCCTCGGCGACACTGGTCTGTGTGGGTGGAATAGTCCACAAATCCAATTCACTGTTGGTAGACGGACACGACTCGGAGTGAATGAATGCCATTATGCGAAGATGTCTCTCTTCTTCTTCTTCTTCTGGGGTGTGCGTCGTCGGTGTGTTGGCCGTCGAATGACTCCCATGTGACGGGGGTTGCCTTTTAAGGGCTTTGGCGACCAAGACGCTGCCTGCTTCTTTGGCCCGTCATTTCAAGGTTGACGGGGTGCCGTACCACTCAAGACATCACCGGCGACTTGCAGTCCACTGCGTACCGCTTGTTTGTCCACCGCTTTTACTCCACGTGTCACCAAGGGCAAGAACGATGTGACAATGCTTCCCAGTATGTTTCCCAGCCCGTGACCTCGTTGCATGCGTGCACCGCTAAAGACCTGACCTCCACCTACCGTTTGTTTCTTGTAATAGTCTGCATAGCTGGCCGTATGGCACTGGTAGGGCACGTACATTATACGAAGTGGGGAGAACGTGCTTGCCGAAAATGAAGTGTCAGCACCACTTTCCATCGTTTGAATGCGACCGGGCGTCCCGTGTCATCTCTTATATCCACCGTGATCGTGTTGATATCGGACTGTCGTACGGGTAGGTAGAGTATGTGGTTGAAACTCTGGGTGACTTGATCTCCATACTTCTTTCTAATGGGGACCACCCGTAACAGAGGTGTGTTGACATCTCCGACAATGTGGTTGTCGACCACGTCCGAGTAGACGTAGAGTCCGTACATACCCACCTTCATATCCATCGTAATTTCGGCTCTGTCGGTGCTTGAACCCGAGTAGGTCGGGTGAGGGAAACCTAGCATTTGCTGTAGACTAGGACTGAGTTCGACACCCACGTTGGGGCTGAGAAGGAGACAAGCCTTGTCGTTGTGTGCGTTATATTCGAAGTCCGCGTGATTCTTGAAGGGATAGGATTTGATGGGGTTTGAAGTATTCGTGACCGTCCGTAGAGACTTATAATGCATCAGTGTTCTCAGCCCCTGTATGAACTCCTTGGAGGTATCGTATTGGCCTTCGGGAGGGGTAAGTGAGTTACTCTGCCTTCGTAGGTCACCTCGTATCACACTTCGTTGTCTCGCACGTTGCACCACGAGTAAGGGTATTAGATATCCACGAGTCCACATTCCCGCCGTCCAGGTAAATGCAACGGTTGGGGTAACTGGGTCACGTACTTGGCCAAGGTGTTGTCAGGAAACACATCGAGCGAGCTGTTACTGGGCAACGTGAGGTAAAACATGACTACTGACTCACCCAGTGACACGCACCCATTTTTATAGACTTCCCTTATAGGGGCACCCTTACAGAGGCCCCCAAGGGCCGAGAGGTTCCTGCCGTGGTTTGGATGGACGTCTGGACCGGCGTGTTAGAGTTCGAGGTGAAGTTCGAAGTGAACGTGGATAGCCTCGTATGCCTCGTGGAGAGCCTCTGTTCCAGTGGGGTAACATAGACCGGCCTCGTGACTGTGAGGGTGTTTTGGGGGTGTTAGCGGTGTCAAGGGTGAGGGTTCCTGCCCAGGTTCCTGTCGACGTGTCCGCTGCATCCACAGCCAGCGTTGAGAATTCCTCACCAATTCTCGAGGGAAGTTTGTGTCTTTCAACTCTTGAGCAAAGGCTTCCCAACCCGGTGTATTAGAGTGTTTGCGAGAGCGCACCGTATCGTTGATCAGATCGGTGATATGGGACCCCGGCACCCCTCGGTTTCGAAAAGCAGTTCACCCTGGTCGGTCCAACCCATATCAGGATTCTGTTTCACCCGGTCCAACAATAAACGGGCCTTGGTCTTGAACGCCTTAGGGACACTGGTCAACACTTCATCTTCGAGCTGAGGTGATGATGATAAGGATGATGATGCTGAAGGTGGGGGTGGTGGTGGTGGTGATGATGGACCACGCCTATATTGATCCATAAACGTCTTGTAGCGGTTCAGCGTCTGATGGTGGAGTTGAATTTTCTCGTGATCGGGCAGTCGGCGTTGAAGTATGCTATTCATCGAGGGACTGGAGTTGTTGTACCGTGGCAGGGACAGGGTAGGGTGATTGCAAGCTTTGTAATAGTCGAGGTTCGACCAGCATCATTTTTTTCGTATATTCCATGACGTTAGCGTGCTCCACCCCAGATGGACCCTACTAGTGGTTCCAGTACGGAAGCTGCCAATGGTGCGAGTAGTGCCCCGAGAAATCCACCTTTCTGTAACACCTGTTTCTTTTTCTTTAAACTCGTCTTCTTCCCCAGCGTTCGGAGACCGGTCTTGTGCGGTGGCAATTTTCCTTTCTGCAGAGGACTGAGTGGAACATTCCCTTTTAACACATTATGAGCGACTTCGCACAAGCACCGTACCAATGCCGCGTCCGTCCCGCGCACCAGGGCCCGGATCATCTCCGGTGGCGCGCTGCGTAACATGCGGAGCGCCGGCGCGTGCTTCGGTATCCGCGCAGACATGATGAGGAATTGAATGCTAAGGTGTTCTGTCTTGTTCGTTTATTTGGGCGTGTACACCGTCTGGAACTCTCCGGGAAAAATCTGGATCCGCAATCGAAGTGCCGAGGGTGTCCCTTGTTTCAAGTCGATGAGCAGGTAATCGTGGGGCTCCTGGGTGGCATCGCGAACAAAGGCAGTGTTTTTAGGGTACATCTGTTTCGCCAGGTGCATAATTTGTGACGCGTCTCTGGGGGTTTTTGAACAACACCACATACTGGGCATTCAAACTGATGTTCCTGTGCTCTTTGTTCTTACTGAAGAGATTCTGGGCGATGTAGATGATGCTCAGCCGGCGATGATGACTGCCTTTGGTGCCAAAGGATGCGGGCCACGGGAGGAGAAATGAGGGCTGACCCGTGTTGGATGAGACGTTGAACGAAGTGTGTTTTTCCCGAGCGGGTCGGTCCAGCGATGAGACACGTGAAAGGATGCCGCCACCGTGGATCCATTTTCCATCACACTAGTTATTTGGTGGTGTTTTGGGCCAAGCGTTCAGAGACCCACCACTGTTGTCGTGGATCCCACCGGGGATTGTAGTCCTGGGGGTACCGTTGCCGTGGTAATCGTGGTACAACACCCACTACACTTGTCGGAGTCCTATGGTGCCGTGGTTTTGCCCTGGTAATAGGTGCGGTCGTCGGTGGTACCCTGCTGAAGGTAGGAATAGGCGTAGTGGTGGTGGTGGTGGTGGTAGGTGCCCCCAGAGTTGAATAGACCCTCATGATATTCCGCCGAGTAGTGGTAGGTGCCTCCAGGATGGATACCTCCGTGATGTCCCGCAGAGTAGTGGTAGGTGCCTCCAGCATGGTGGTGTTGTTGGTGGTGGTGTTGTTGTTGTTGTTGGTAGCGTATTGACGTTGGGGTGCCGGTGTGAGGCGTGTGGGTGAGATGGATGATAGGATGAAACAGGATATCAGGTACGCCAAGTCGTAGAAAACACCTCCAAACAAGACACCCAGAAGCGCTAGTATACACACGACAGTACCGACTTGTCCTTTTCGAGTGCGCAGCAGTAAGGGAAGTTGTGCACTATCCATAGTACAGCCCTAGACTGAACGCTTAGGTGACGTGAGGTGGAATCTATAGCAGTTTCATATCACGGGCTGATGCCCAGGAATTAAACGAAGTAGGTCAACCTTGCCATTTGATGAAATGATATGGGATGCCACGTCGACGTTCCGTTTTCAAAATCTCCTCCACCGTGTAGTAGTCTTTCTGTGTTTTTACGACCGGTTGTAATTCCGCCTCGTAAAACGTGCCTTGGAGTGTTTCTCCTTGTAGATCTTCCAGTTGATAGTTCCAGTTTCGGGGACTATGGCGAACAATGACAAAGTGCTCATCACTCCAGTTGGGCAAGTAACTTTTCTCAAATTGACCTTTGACTTTTCTGATCCGTACCACATCTCCGCGTTTGTAATGGGGTGAATTTATAGGACTAGGTTCTATCGAGTACAGCGTATGGCGCACTTGATGTTCGTTGCGTTCCGTCACATTAACGGGACCCCGTTGGATACTGGGATGATAGGCTCGATTGTAGCCTCGGACCAGTTGAGGTAACACATCGATGTACCGTCGGGTGTTTTTGGCTGTAAAATACTTGTACATCCGTCCTTTCAAGGTCCGATTGAACCGTTCCACCACAGAGGCTTTGGTTTCGTTGTAAGTATGGAAGACAATCACCTGTGTCTTGAGAAAGGCTTGAAACTGTCGGTTGAGAAATTCTGTGCCTTCATCCGTTTGCAAATAGAGGGGTTTGCGACCCGTCTTGAAAATCTGCTGGAACGCCTGTACAAGATTCTCCCTGTTTTGGTCCGGATGGGTACCACCCATGCGTACTTGGATAAAATATCGATACAGGTCAACATGTACCGATGTTCATCATTGTGGGCAGCAAATCGACTCATATCGACCAAATCTGCCTGCCATTGAGCGTCTATGCCTCCTATGATGACTCCGTTACGGCGAAAATGCCGTCGGGCTGCTCGATGTAAGCTATAAGTGTTTTGGGTTTTTAACCATTCCAGGTTTTTAACCATTCTAGGGGCCGTATGAGCCCATGTACTTCAAGATCCTCATGGTACTCATATGAACAGTCACAATCAAAGCGTGACTGAGGTACATCATTTTTAGATGACGACTCTATAACGAATATTATGGATTAAGAATACTGATCAGCGATACGGATTTGATATTTTGGAACATCATGATGTCTTGCCGGCATCATTGAAAACTGTTGACCGCTTCTCTCTTGCAGGAAACAAGCCTATGTTTATGTATACTTTTGAATTTGGTGCTAATACTGTTATATGGAAATGGAATAGGTCTTTGGATTATGGACGCGGATATTCTCTAATGGACGACGGCTGGATTATGAATGACGGACTAGACGCTTGTAATTCAGCTCGACTGATGCCTTGGGACTGCGCAGCTCGAGCGAGCGCTCCCACAGCGCGATAAGCGGCTGGACTGACTGGGCTGTAAAACAAATCCGGTAACACCTTATCCACATGTTTTGTCTTGGCCCGACCCTTGCGCCACCGGGTGCCTCACCGGGTTCCGCTGTTCTGTGTTCGCTTCATGGTGAGACACTGACACTCCAGACTATGTGGACCCTATAGATATAGTACCTCATCGACAATGGGGAATACTTGTTCCAAGGCCGTCCATAGATCAGGGTCCACGGTAAAATGACCAACATTCAGACAGGTGAGTCGAGCAAAAAAGCAACCGCGGAAAATGTAGACCTGGTGACATAGGTGGGCGAAGTCGCCGACCAGTTCACTAAACAACACGCGTTTGAATTGGGTCGATCCTTCTCGTGACAAACAGACCTGCGATTCGGATGTACACTCCGTTCGGTTATCGATGAGGTCCACTCGTTTGGGATACAACAATAGGTTGCAGCCCGGTGTAAGACATCGGGAAAGCACAGGGTCTTCTGCTGCTAGCTCTTTAGTTTCATGGTGCAGTAAGTCATCGACCTCGAGGAGTACAGCTTTCAGGGCCAGCCATAGTGACGGACGAAGTGTGATATGGGGACCGCCACGCTGTTCCAACCGGGGAAAAAAGAATCAGCACTTCTTCGTATGTACACACCGACTCCGACGTGCATGAAATCGTCTTCGGGCTCTTTTCCCTGTAACAACCGTGTCAATTCAGTCCAGCCTGATAGCGATAAGAAAAAATTCACCCCTGCGGTTCTTCTTGGACGAGCTCCAGGTGATCATTATTGACGATGAGGTAGACGTTCCGTGTTAGTTGGAACAACGCAAGATTTGTTCCGCACGCTGCCTTGGTGCTAAATGAAAAGAAACGGCTAGAGATGCCTGTCTATATAGAGTAGTACATAGTGCGCTTCTTTGCCAGGTCAATAGGTCGCGAAATGCGCTTTTTATACTACTACATGTGAGTCAATATACTAGCCTTTGCGTATTGCGCCGCAAGGTCAGTAGGGCTCGAAATGCGCTTTTATACTACTACATGTGAAGACGAATATACCTCTTGGTATAATTAGCCTAGTCCGTGTCCGTACACGTTATAGTTTGTTTCGTTCTCCCTACCTTCGTGAAAGTCCGTGATCATTCGGTGATGTAATGTTATTTGTATAGGAATTCATTTAACCTAGGATCTCGCTATACGCATCTTGGTAAAAAAAATGGGATTCTGGCGTTCACCCAGCAAGGATGCCGCCACACATTTGGACCAATTAACGCCCATTATTTCAACCAATGGCTAAGCCTGAACAAGAGCCAATGAGTGGGCTAAGCCGGTTTTAGACAGCCAATCGACATCATCCTGGGTTATTGTGTGGGACTTCATTTTAACCTAGGAAATTGTATTGAGATCTTGGTAGAATTCTGGCATAATGTTGGGCCGGGTCCAGCCACTGCATTTGGACCAATGAACATCCGTTATTTCAACCAATAGATTTGCCCCTCAGAAAAGCCAATCGATGAGGTTCGCGCCTTCTAGACAGCCAATCGAGCACGTCTCAGGCTGGCATAAAGGCCACCAGAAAGGCGTGGGGGCATCGCATTCTATCACATTCTTTCAATGGTAAAGGACGTATTTGAGACAAGCGATAAAATGAGCCAAGGAGAAGGTAGCGAAAAAAGAAAGAAGAGAGCTGGCCAAAGCGGTCAAGGAATATTGGATGTCAGAGATAAAGAGATGGACCAAGGAGAACACCAATATGACGCCGCTATCCTGGGCTGACCTTCACCACCTCATCACCAGGGCCCCGACGGATTTAGAGGGGGCAGACTGGCTGGACACCCTCCAGTATGTATTGGATCAGGATCAACAACAACAACAGCCCCAGCCAGTCGTCCTCGAATTCATCTTGATGGAGGACGCCCTGGAACAACAAGCCCAGAGAGCCCCTCCCCAACAGCAACAGCAACAGCAACAACAACAACAACAACAACAGCGGGACCAACACCGGCCCGGGGGCTAATTTTTTCGTGAGTTCGATGGAATAGACAGGAGAACCCCATCCCCTGAGTAAACAGGGTGAAAAAATCATTCCAACGGCCCTTTTTAAGGCCAACCCAGTCCTTCGAAAGGGGGCTTTCTAACGTTGCACATTCAAATTAACATCAGGCCCTACATACGTCAATCTCCTCTCCTCTATATTCTATGATTACCAATCTCCACCTCCTAAAAAATTACCCACCAAAGACCCTTTTCAGGGCCAACCCAATCCTACAAAGAGGACTTCTAACGTTGCACATTGAAATAACACCAGGCCCTACGAATGTCAATCTCCTCTCTTCCATATTCTATCATCATTACCAATCTCCACCACCTCAAAAAATATACACATTCAACATGACGCGTGTGTTAATTTACGGACGTATGGGCAGAGACAATTAATTTTTTTTACACTCGGCTTTTTCCGGGTATACTCGGTGTATCTATTAGATTAGTATATTATTACTGTGTAACTCGCATTCATACTAATAGTGTGTGTTTTTTTACCTGGGTGCAAGGTGGTGTTAATATGAAGTTCCCATTCACTAGGTGTTATTTACATAGATGTATGCATGTAGTGGAAAGGTGTGGGAGCTCGTTTTTGTGCTTTTTTAGTTAGAAAGTCCCTCTTTCGGGAGTAATTGGGCGGCCCTGATAAGGGCCGGATGGGTTGTAATGATTACGATTGCATCAGTTCTTCCTTCCTCTTGGCGCATAGGGGACATCTCAGCGGGGCGGGTATGCAACTGGAGGTAGGACCTGCTCTCCCTGCAAGCTTGGCGATACAGCAGGCACAGAACGCTTGGTGTCCACAGGGGAATAGGGCAAATTTGGCGTAGTGGGTAATACATTTGGCACATGGTAATTGCTTTACCACCCCCGCTGCTGTGTCCCTCTGCAGTCTTGCTATTTCCTTGCAGTAGTCGTCAAGATATTGCTGCTGCTGCTGCGACACTATCGTCAAAGTCTTCCGACCATCTACCGTCTCTTTTTCTTCTTCTTCTTCTTCATCTTCTTCTTCGTCTTCTTTCAACAGATTGTCTATAATCTCTTCTAGCCATACCTCGTTGGTACTATTGTCTTGTGTGGTCCAATGAATATCGATGAATTCACCTGTTGCATCGTCAAGATATTGCTGGTGTTGTTGCGAAACTTCGATATCGATGAATTCACCTGTTGCATCGTCAAGATATTGCTGCTGTTGCTGTTGCGAAACTGTCGTCTGTTCTTCTTTTTCTTCTCCTTCATCTTCTTTGAACAGGTGTTGTAATATTTCGAAGAGTGCACGTCTAGCATCAGCCATGGTGTGGTTGAAATGAATGTGTGTAGCAGACGACAGTGAGTCCGCTTTTTATACTCTACCGTGGAGGATCCGGATGCGTGCGCGCGGACGTCGGTGAGATTTCTGTCTGAACGTCGTCTCGGCCAGAAAGACAAATGGCCTGTGCTTTCTGCAAGATAGTGTAATCCTGAAAAATTCACAGGGCTAACGGCTGCATAAATATATTTGCGAGTCAGACAACAAGATATAGAGATAGACGACACTCTGGACGCCGACGATGACGATACAGACATAGATGAAGTAGTAGAAGAAGAAGATATACAGGCGTCACGTCCTCCACAAATGGGGTGGTTTAACACTCGCAGCATGGGTCCAACAGCAACTACAGCTTCGCCTCCCACAACGACGGCTACCACAACGACGGCTACCACAAGGTATGTCACAACAACATCACCACCCGAGGTGACCCGGTTGGCGCGGCTAACACAACAACTTCAAGAAGTGGAAAAGGAGAAGATGTACTGCAAGGACGACTGGATAAAGAGATAAGGAAATCCACATGCGCCATCTGCCACGACGATGAGACGGCGTACGCCTTTTCCCCGTGTGGACACTTAGTCATATGTGGTGCATGTCTTCTAAGCTTCTTAACCAATGCGGAGTGCTGTCACTGCCCAGACACGGGAGACTTCCATGTGGCTTTACGGTGCTCTGTGTGTCGGGGAAACATATGTAGAGTCAAAAGAATCTTCCAGCCGTGATTAGTTGAATTTCTAATATTTATTAACAACACAGTAGAATGAACATAAGATTTTCACCACGGTAGGCTCTTCGTGTTAAATTTTCTAATAAAGTTATACGGTGTCACCATGATAGTAGAATGAACATAGAATGAACATAGAATGTAGGAATACGGTAATGTCTGAATGTTCAATATTTAGCCAACAAGACTTGTTTGAACATAGAATGAACATAGAATGTAGGAATACGGTAATGTCTGAATGTTCAATATTTAGCCAACAAGACTTGTTTGAAGTCTTCCATGTCTTTCTTTCCCTGGTGCACGTATATGGAGGCAGCAATCTGCTCACGTGGAATTCTCGGTGGGCAGGCAGCTTCCAATGCCTCCTCGATTTCCGTCTCGTTGATGTCATGTAGCGCCTCAGTCATCAGCGCGTCTGACGGTGCCATAATGTCCAGACACGTATGCATGTTTAACGGACCGTTGTTCTGACAGCCTGCACATTGTTCGAGACGCAAGTGTAGAATGCGAGATCTAAGATGATATAGGAAGGTTTCGATGTACTTTTTATAGATATACTCAGACAGCTGGTCAGACAAGGCTCCATGAATTTCGGCTGTCAGGCCTTGAGGTTTACGCCACGCAGGTATTTGTAGGGTAACTCCCTGAGGTAAGGGAATACGCGTATCTTTCTTCAACTTCCATTTACGAATATACACCAGCAGAATGTTGTTGAATATAGAACAGGTGAGGAACACGTCGTCCCCCACATAAAATTTCGCTTGGTCGCTCCACTGTTCCACAATGACTGCATCGATGGTACAATAAATTCGCTGTACTCTTGTCCATGTGTCAAATGTCAAGGCGATATGCTTAGGTGGTTTCTCGTCCCAGGCTGATGCACTAAAGTGCACTTGCTCATCTTTCACGGTTACAGTTAAATAGGGATTGAGCTTCCCAATGTTCATCTGGGCCGCCTGGTAGGCCTGCTGGATGATGTCATTCACCTGCTGCACAGACATAGGAAGTAGCACCGCTTCCTCCGCTTGCTGAGGCACTTGCTGGGGCACTTGCTGAGGCATTTTTAAAGGTGTCAGTCACACACAAATAACTCCGAGGACCCGGATATAGGTCTACCATAAATACCGGGCTGTAAGGATAAACAGACAAGGACCCGGATTCTGCCATAAATGCCCGACTGTAACAACCCACTGGGAAACCCGGATGGAAAAAGGTCCCGGATGAATACACTAAATGTACAAGGTCTCTGAAGTACCCGGTTGTAAACAAGTCCCGGATGAATGAACAGGTCAGTACATGCATGCCTATCATTCAAATGACCTTGAACTATAGTGATCACGTCACCTCCCCGTGATGGAAAAACCCCAGAAACAAGTCAGTACATGCATTCCTATCGTTCCATACAGTCAGACATACCCAGGTCACGCCCGATTCACGCAGACCGGAAGTGACGTCATACATGCGAAAAAACACCTGCGCACTCGTCCAAATATGTCTTTAAATGCTTACACTATACAACTGGCAGACTACATACTCCCTACGGGTACTGAATGAATGTGTCCCATAAATATGTTAAGCAAGCCTAGAAAATTTAGGCCAAGCAAAGCGGAAAAGACTTTGCCCAGCCCAGAGAATAACTTTAACAGGACAGACATCAGACAGACAGAGGGATGGATGTTGCATCACATAGGCTCCCACAGCTAATGTACATGAGCCAAACATGAATTATGTCCCCTCCCTTCTACCCCGCTTCTTTCTTTGACACCGGCAACACCAGGATGCCCAGACTGTATAACCCTTAATTTGGGAGATTCTGATGTTATGCAAGAAAAAAATGATCATCCAATCCCGGACTTGCACAAAGTTGAAGTTAGTCGTTCAACAATAGATCTGCGTCGGTACACTGGAGGGTGATTTGAGACATAATGGTGTAAGCATAATGGTCCTTTCTTGAAATAGTAGGACAGATGACCCATGTTTACACAGGTGTCAATTTAGTTTAAAAGCCCACCCCCTGCTAAAGAGATAGGAAACAAGCCACATCTTAATTCGCCTGCCAGTGCTATCAGCACAGATCTATTGTTAAGAGGATTAACTTGAATTTTGTGCAAGTCCAAGATTATGTACCAGGGTTACACAAATTAGGAAGAAGAATAATTATAAATCAGACCACTTGACATCTACAGATTCTTTTTTTTTTACACTTTCCCATAATATTAATACCACCATCTTCATATGTAATAAAATTGGATCGGCTGATGAGCCGTGAGCTGCAATGCGCGCTCGTATTATTTGTTTGTTTGTTTTTTTTTTGTTTTTTTTTTTGCATATATCTCGATTTTCAGACTGAAATCCCTGAAAAAGGGTTGTAGATGCATGGGAGACCCTGAATCGTTTTGAGTGTGTACTTTGAAATGTATCTTATAGACGTAGATTTAGAAAGGTTTTCAATTGGACTTTATGGTATTTCTTGACTATATGAAAACTAAATCCGTTATACTTCTTTGAACCTTTCTGATTGAACGATGGATGTTGTTCGATGCAAAACTCATTAATTCTCGGGTACCGGTAATTCCCGACTCTCCCGACAGCTCCGCCAGGAACTTTTCTAAATCAGACACATCTCCTTCACATAAAAAAGTATTTCTCATGCTATTTTAACAGATTTAGCAGCATTATAACAATTATTATCCAAGGCATGCCATATCTTAAATATGACAGAACTACCCAATAGCTTTTTAAATTTGATCTCTTCTTGTAAACCCTGTGTTTTCTTGTTTGAAGATGTAATGTATATGTAGATGATATGATCGAACATTGGGCTGTCACTTGTAGTTATTATGTAGGCCTAGTTGTAGGGATATGGATTATATAGAGTGGACGATACTGACTCTATGACATAGTTGTGTTTCCACTTGTTTGTCGTTTATATGATTTTGCGTATATGTTTTCATTCCTCTCATCAATCTGTGCCACATGTCAAAAATTTCATCGAACAAAACTATTATCTGTCCTATAGGAATTGTTGTCCTGTAGGATCCTATAACGAAAGGTTGATGTAACAAAGTAACGGTCAAAATCAGGAGTAACGATCAAAATATGAGCATCAATGGTAAATCCCGTTATAGTTCCCATTCCATGCCTAAATGTTCAATAAGCGCGAAAAAATTGGACCAATCAGAATCGCATTTACGACCGCCATGTTTTCTCACGTGACAGGTTATCCTACAGAGGAAAAAAATGTATCATCGTCATTTCAATCCAACCTTCGTATCAGTGCAGACGTCTAAGCATGTATCTACAACTACCTTTCGTATTATTGCATTTGAACATTTTCTTTCTTTAAAAGAATCCCTCTATTGGGTCGGTGGAATTTATTCCGTAAGTCTTAGGAGAAGATTCATATGACTATGAGAACAAAATTGACCCGATCGTTGTATAGTTATATTAGACACATCAGGCAGATCTGTATCCCATAAATTATCGATCCCTGTAGACTTAACTTCTTCTCATTAATGTATAGCGAACAAATTTTTCAAGACCACACGTGTATGGATCGCTCAAGCATTGCTTCAGTTCAGCCAAGGGGGCGTTATACCCACACTCCTTCAATACAATTTGTAACTCGGAAAGGCCGGTGAAAGATGCCAAGTCCTTTTGTGGAAATAGACACGAGAGAGGTAATCCTTCCATCCATTCACATCCATGGGCATCCCGGGAAATGACGTGAAATCGTCGGATCAATTCTTTATATCATACAGTAGAGAAAAGGTGCAGAGGCGGAAATAATTAATATAGACGATTAGAACAACAAAATACAAATAGTTTCACTATCTCTTATTATTAGTGAGCGATGTTAATTTTTACACGATTGTACAGGATTCGTCATCAGGTGGTATATAGAACTAGTTCTTGTGAAAAGTATAGACAAAATGTCCCCATTTGTAAGAGTTATCTCCCTGAAGTTGAACGCTATTATATGTATGCACTGTTATAAATTACCGTTGTTTCACAGTAAATGTATGTTGGAGTTTACAGTACATTCAATCGTAAACTGTGATATTTCAGTTGACATCAACTGCAATGGGTAAACTGCGCACACACGGAACTAAAATTCTTGTTCTCTCTGAAAGGAGGTTGATATCTTTGCACACGAAACGCTCAGTTGCAGGAAACATCCGACACCTGCGTTGTACGATACAACATTCAGAGCATTATCAGAACACGCACTGGGACTGACGCAGCGGGTAACTTTAATTTTCGGTCTACAGTACGGAATGGTTTTGGTTTTGTCCATCTTCACATTTCAAGCTCTATACTACACTAACGTTCCGTCATTTAGTGTTCGACTTACACATGCGAAGATGGGTTTTATCTGACTTGGAGTTGTATCTTATTATTCGTATAATAATTGCACAGATTCGTTCGTGATTATTTACGAAGCTTGTGGTGATCGCATTTGTAAACACGAAGAGCAATGGCCATTTCGGCCTTCCAGTGACCTACGTTGCCGCGGAACCGATAGTTGTAGACAATGGTGCCACATTTGGCTACCCAAATTTTACAGTTGAATGCCTGTCAATAAACGGTAATTATAAAATACGGTCAACATTTTACAGTTCAATGCCTGTTAAAAAACTGTAATTGTAAAATACGGTGCAACGTAATTTTACAGTTGAATGTACTGGCACCTTTTCTGCCAGTACATTTAACTGTGAATTTACGGTCTGATTTATAACAGTGTGGGATCGACACTATTTGTCCGGAAATTTGAGTTGATGTTATAAAAGTTTGGAGGATGTCGTTATGAATCGAAGAATAACCAATGCCATTGTAAAAATACTACAGAACTCTTTCATTCAAGTTGGAAGCGTCTGACATCTCAAAATTCTCCGGTGGAGTTCCCCGACCCCTTCTTTTCTTCCTTCACGGGTCCCAAAAGAGATGGTACGACAAGGTGGCATCTTGGTCTTTATGTGATGCGATTGAAACCGAAAAAATCATGCGTTATGATTATAGTTATGACATGAAATTGAAATCCGCAGCATGTCGTATTTCGTGAATAAAGGGTCTAAATCGAGTCATTTGAACACACGAAGAACCCCTTTGGACCAAAACGCCATTTAACCTGGTCATGTGTGGTGACATTATATCTCCACTGCTTGAAAATCTTTTGTTTAAATGACTCGATTTTGCAGGAAATAGCACATGCTGCGGATTTTAATTTCATGTCATAGCTATAATCATAACGCAATCGAGATAGAACGTACACATATTGTGTACACATATTTTCCTTTGCCGTTACATTTTTAGGACATTTTATTTTTTCGATTTCAACCGTACCACGTATGGGCCAAAATACCGCCTTATCGTAGCATCTCCTTGATAATGACTAGTTTTGAATTGCAGTTTCATGCAAATTACCAAATTGTTCTATCTGCTTTAGTGTTAACTCCAGCACAGTCTTCAACAATTATCAGTTTCATATGATCATATCCGCCTCTCCTTTTCGATCAAGTCGTTAAATAGCGTCAGAAATTGCAGTGTTTGGCATCCACAACTACAAACAATTCCGCTTGGCATTATTGCAACAACGCAAGGATGAAGTGGCCTGTTCTGGCAGAGATGACTCACATTTTCCAGGGAGGTAACTCTTGGTTCCTTTTTTCCGCCAGGGGGTGCCACCAGGCCCGTATGACGTCACTTCCGGTCTGGGTGGATGGAGCGTGACCTGGGAACATGATAGGATATGTACTGGCCTGTCTGTGGGGTTTTCCCACAATGTCGTTCACCTTCGTGTGTCTTCGCTCACTTCCGTTATGGGTTTTTTCCACAATGTCGTTCACCTTCGTGTCTATTGGGTGATCTCCGTGTTTCTTCGGTCAGGTCCGAGTCTCTTCGATCACCTCCCGAAGATACAAGTGTTTTTTTTCCCACAATGTCGTTCACTTCCGAGTCTCTTCGGTCACTTCCCACGAAAAGACACGGAGGTGGCCGAAGACACACGGAGGTGCTTCAAGATGTCACGGAGGTGCCCGAAGACACACGGAGGTCACCGAAGATGTCACGGAGATCACCGAAGAGACACGGAGGCACCCGAAGATGTCACGGAGGCGCCCGAAGATGTCACGGAGGCGCCCGAAGAGTCACGGAGATGCCCGAAGAGACACGGAGGTGACCAAAGACACACGAATGTCACGAAAAAACGTATAAAAGTGGAAATTTTTAGGGGATTGCTGCATTCATTGGCCTACTTGACCAACCTGCTTCACCAGCCTGCCTCACCAGCCTGAGCCTGCCTCACCAGTGCAACTTCACCAGCCTATCTCACCATAACAGCTACTGACCTGACCAGCCTGAGCCAACAGTCATGGAGTCATCCCACCGACCTAAGCTTCTGCAGCACCGTATCCATATCGTTGATGAGATGCAGCATGTGGCCGATATATGTGATCTGCTCATGGTGGAAAACATAATCACTAAACACATGGGGGTAGAGATCATGGCGGAGAAGACCTATATGGCACGAAACAGCCCTCATCGACCTCATACCATGCCGTGGCGCCTTAGCATTTCAAGCCTTCGTGGAGGCGCTGAAGAAGACGGGAAATGAAGGAATAACATGTTTACTTCAAGCCCAGGATTCAGAAGATAATATCTTAGTCATGGACATTGACATCGCCGAAGGGCGTACAGGTACCAAACGTACGCACCAAGAGTCCGGTCCACCTGCCAAACCCGGTCCACCTGCCAAACGTCCCCGACTAACACCTCAGCAAGAACTTCAGCCAGTGACCCAGCAAGTGCCTGAGCAAGCGAAGGAAGAGGTGCTACTTCCTATGTCTGTGCAGGAGATCAATGACATTATCCAGCAGGCCTACGAGGCGGCCCAGACGAACACTTGGGAGCTCTCTGCCTATTTAACTGTGAGTGTCAAAGAAGAGGAAGTGCATTTTAACGCACCGGCCTGGGACGACAAACCACCTAAGCATATCGCATTGACGTTGGACACCTGGATAAGAGTACAGGCCATTTATCACGCCGTCGATGTGGTCATTGACCACCAGGGGAGCGACGAAGCGAAATTTTATGTGGGTGACGACATCTTCCTCACCTGTTCTATGTTCAATAACATGCTGCTGGTGCATATTCGTAAATGGAAGTTGAGGGGAGAAATGCATATTCCTTTACCTCAGGGCGTCACCCTGCAAATACCTGCGTGGCGGAAGCTGGAGAGTCTCACAGGTGAAATTCATGAAGTCCTGTCTGACCAGGTGACTCAGTATATTTATAAGAAGTACATCGACACATTCCTGGATCATCTCAGACCCCGCATTCGACACTTGCGTATCCAGCAATGTGCAGGTGGTCAGAACAAGAACGGTCTCTTCAACACGCATACGTGTATGGACAATAGTATACCATCAGACGCGCTGATGAGTGAGGGACTACACGCCGTTAACGAGGTGCAAATTGCCGAGGCATTGCAAGCTGCCTGTCCACCCAGTATTCCACGTGAACAGATTGCTACCTTGATATACGTGCACCAGGGGCAGAAAGACAATGACGAGTTCAAACAAGTCTTGTTGCATAAATATTGAACATTCAGACATCACCGTATTACTACATTCTATGTTCATTCTATGTTCATTTAAGCGCCTTGATAGCGTATAATTGTATTAAAAAAATTCAACACCAAGAGTCTACTGTTGTGAATTACAAGCGTCTAGTCCGTCATTCATAATCCAGCCGTCGTCCATTAGAGAATATCCGCGTCCATAATCCAAAGACCTATTCCATTTTCCATATAACAGTATTAGCACCAAATTCAAAAAGACAATCATAGTATACATAAACATAGGCTTGTTTTCCGCAAGAGAGAAGCGGTCAACAGTTTGTCCATTCTACTGTGTTAATAAAAATATTAGAAATTCAAATGTGTGTTAGTGTTCACTCTATGCAAAGGGGGTATTGGTGTGGGAGCTGGTGTTTTGTGCTTTTAGTTAGAAAGTTTCCTCCCTTTCGGGTGTAATTAGGTGGCCCTAATAAGGGCCTTTGGAAAGAACAGCGGGTTGGTCATCACACTGTTACGGCCGGAATATTTTTCTGATGCCTGATACCAATCCCCGACACACAGGGCATCGTATCTTCAAATGAAGCTCCTCTGTCTCTGCGCACTGGCACGAGCCCGCTATGCATGTTAAGCTTAGCACGCATACACCACCCAGGTGACCACAAGGAAAAAAGGCGTACATCGTCTCATCGTCTTGACACACGGTACAGGTTGATCTCTTCTGCTCCCTAGCCAGTTGTAGGCGTAGTTTAGACTTTTCGTCTTCCAATTCTTCAATTTGTTGGCTCAGGCGGCTGATCTCTGGTGATGGTGTTGTCATTCCTGTTACGGTCGCCCTCGTTGTGGTAGCCGCCTGAGTCGAAGCTGTAGTTGCTGGGGGTCTACTACTGTTTAACCACTCCAACTCTCCGTGTACATCTTCATCGTCTGTTTCATCATCATCATCCTCTTCCTGCACAGCGTCCCCTATTTCTCTATCTTGTTGTGCCCCTCTCATCCTCAAAGCTTCAGCAATCTGAGCTTCAGCAACACGCTGCAAGCTCGTAATGATTGTAACATGTTCGTTGTCTTCTCCGCTCGAGCGAATCCGTTCTCTAGGATCTTGTTGTTGTTCTCCGTCTCGAATTGTCACCCTGGAAGTTTCGGTCGACACTCCCGTGTTCATTGCGTTGAAAAGTGACCGTCTACTAGGATTAGACATGATGCAGTTGAAATGAGTGGATAGCAGACGAGACACTGCGCGCTTTTTATAGTATAACCGTAGAGCGCCCGTATGAGGGCGCGGACGTCACCGAAATCTTCATACTGAGCAAGTGTGCCTGCTCAGGGCCGCTGAAATTTTGTGTTTCTTTTCCATCTTCAAACCGGTCTCATTTTGCAATAAATGCGAGTTGACGTGTAAAACTTATTTAAACTTGAACTTTGGGAGCTTATAGTGTATCGCTGAAAAATTCAGAAGGCTGGCGGCAGGCTAAAACTATTTTTTTAATCATTTTGTCGGTTTTAGACCCGTATGGTTATGGGTGTGGTTGTGTGGAAAACCCGGTAAATTTGAAATAAATCGGCTTACCTCCGAAAAACACTTTAGGTGTTCCTCACATCCTTATAATGTCACCCTGAAAATTTTAGCAGGTTTATCGATGGAAAAGTCATGCCACTCTTGCTACGGTAACACAGCCATTGACACGCATAGCTGTACACACATTCGGCTCCATACTGTATAGTGCTGTGTTACCGTAGCAAGAGTGGTAGTACAAAAATTCACACTTTTCCATCGATAAACCTGCTAAAATTTTCAGGGTGACATTATAAGGATGTGAGGAACACACCTAAAGTGTTTTTACGGAGGTAAGCCGAATTATTTCAAATTTACCGGGTTTTCCACACAACCACACCCATAACCATACGGGTCTAAAACCGACAAAATGATTACAAAAATAGTTTTAGCCTGCCGCCAGCCTTCTGAATTTTTCAGCGATACACTATAAGCTCCCAAAGTTCAAGTTCAAATAAGTTTTACATGTCAACTCGCATTTATTGCAAAATGAGACCGGTTTGAAGATGGAAAAGAAACACAAAATGTCAGCGGGTCTGAGCAGGCACACTTGCTCAGTATGAAGATTTCGGTGACGTCCGCGCCCTCATACGTGCGCTCTACGGTACTATAAAAAGCGCGATGTGTCGTCTGCTATCCATTCATTTTGAACTACATCATGGCTCAATACATGGATATTGATGGAGTGCACAATATTATTAACGAGTCGTGGCTTGACAACATATTAGAAGAGCTATGCAAAGATGATGAACAAGAAGAAAAAGAAGACCAGCCGGTAGATGGCAGCGAGACTTTGACCCCAGTTTCACAACAAAAGCGGCAGTATCTTCACCATGCCACGGGTCAATTCATCGATATTGAAAACGACGAAGAAGAAAAAGAAGAGACGGCGGATGGAGATGTCACCGCCAATAGTACCTACCACGTACGGCCTGATAGTACCCCCCAACAGGAACGGCTTGAACGAGTCATACAAGATCTGTTCAAACATCAAGACCAACACCAAGACCAAGAACAAGACCAAGACCAAGAACAAGAAAAAGAAGCAACCGGTGAATTCATCGATGGAATGGGCAATAGTACCTACGACGTACGGCTTGATAGTACCTACGACGAACAGCTTGATGAACTCGTACAAGATATGTTCGAAGAAGACCAAGAACAAGAAAAAGAAAAAAGAACAGATGGCTGTTTTACAGCAGCGATATCTTGAGTACTACTGTACCGAAATAAGAAGACTGGAGCGAGACACAACATGGGGAGCGGCACAGTATTTGCCCAGTGTCCAATGCAGTAGTCGCTACGCCAAATTCGCTATTTTCCCGTGTGGACACCAAGCGTTATGTATCCGCTGTATCCACAGACATGCAGGAAGACCAGTCCTTACGCCCACTTACAAGCCCATAGCGTGTACACTCGTCGCGCTGAAATGTCCCGTGTGTACCAAGAGGCGAGAAAACCTGTTCCGATCGATGTAATCCCCTTTACATCTTCCTAACGGTCCTTATGAGGACCACCAATTATACTCGAAAGAGCAAGCTTCTAATTAAGAGCACAAAACACTAGCTCCTGCATGCACACACCTAGGTAAAAATAGGTAATTAACACTTAGTGAATGGAAACTTTCTACTAACAGCGCCCAGGTTAAAAAAAAAACAAAAACATTATTAGTATGAATGTACGGTAATAATATACCGAGTAGTCACGGAAAAAGCCGAGTGTAAATTTTTTTTTTTGTCACGAGGTATGGGAGATTGGTAATCATAGAGGAGAGGTGATTGAGATATACCGAGTAGTCCCGGAATAAGCCAAGTGTAAAAAAATTTTTTGTTGTTGTGAGGAGGTGTGGGAGATTGGTAATCATAGAGGAGAGGAGGTTTGCATTCGTAGGGTCTAGGGGCAATTGTTATAAGTGCTGTTTGGAAGGCTAGGGTTTGGCCCTGAAAAGGAACTTTGATTTTTGTTTTGGCGTTGGAGATTGGTAATCATAGAATATAGAGGAGAGGAGATTCACAAATGTAGGACCTGATTTTAATTGAATGTACCACGTTAGAAGTCCACTTTCGTAAGATTGGGGTGGCCCTGAAAAAGGATTTTAAGGTCAATTTGTTTACCCTGTTTTATTCAGGGGATGGAATTTTCCTGTTTACTCCATCAAACTGGCGGAAAAGTATTGTCCGGGCTGTTGTTGTTCTTCATCCGATTCATCCGATTCATCCGGCACTGATGGGATGTTGTCTACGAAGGATGCTGGCGGAATTCTGGGTAATTCACCGATGTCTACAAACTCCGGCTGGCGTTGTTGTCTCTCCTGGAGCTGTTGTTGTTGCTCGTCGGGGGCATCTCGGAGCGAGTTTAACCACTCCTCCCCGGTTAAAGTGGTGAGCGCCCTTGTAACACTATGGTACAAAGCCGCCCAGGACAGCGGCGTGTAGTTGGTGCTGTCCCGCGTCCATCTTTGGATTTCCTCTAGCCAAAAGGCTTTCACTGCCCTCGCCAGCTCCTCTCTCTCCCTCTTCTCCTTTGCCGTACCTGACGTTGTTGACATTTTGGCCACCTGGTTCATGATCTTCAAAACGTGTTGCTGGGTCGAGAAATGTGATTTGAATGTGCCTTTTCCCCACGCGTCCCCTGGGTTTGATACTGAATATAGAGTGGATTTTCATTGGCTGTTAAAACAGGGCGAACCTCTTTCATTTGTTCTGTCTCCGTCATTTCCATTGGTTGAAATACGGGACGCTGATTGGTCCAATAAGGCTCTTGTAATACCTCCTGGGTTAACATTTCAATCCCGTGTTTTTGCACCAAACTGGTATAGCAAAATCAATTCGTATCTCTATAACATTACACCCCGAATGATCACGGACTTTGACGAAGGTGGGGCCATGGAAAATAAAATAGGATAGAGAGACACGAACAAATAAAAAACTGTAACGTGTACGGCTATGGACTAGGAGTTAATTATAACCATAGGAGCACTTGACATTGTAGTATAAAACTTACCCATCCAACCCTATTTTGCGGGGAGCATAGGTTAGTCCATTAGGCACTGACATGGTGTAGTATAAGCGCCTGCACAGCGCGCTACTCTATATATACAGACCTCCCTAGCCGGTGTTTTGTCATTCACCACCATGGGAGCGAGCGGAGCAGATGGTGAGCTTGCGTTGTTCCAACTGACCGCCAACGTCACCCTGATCTTCAATGACCATCACCTACAGCTCATCGAAGAACAACCCCGAGAGGTGAAGCTATTTTTAACCCTAGCAGGGTGGACTCTATTGACACGGTTGTTACAGGGAAAAGAGCCCGAAGCCGATTTCATGCACGTGGGAGTCGGTGTCTACCTACGAAGTGGTAGAGCTGATTCTTTTTTCCCCTGGTTAGAACAGCGTGGTGGTCCCCATATCACACTCCGTCCTGCATTATGGCAGGCGCTGAAAGCTATTATTCCCGACGTCCACGACTTACTGCACCCCGACGCGAACTCTGTGGCTACCCGAACTCTTACACCTGGCTGCACCCTATTGTTCTACCCCAAACGAGTGGACCTCACCCATAACCGCACTGGGTGGGCACCCAAAGCCGACGTCTCTCTGTCCCCGGAGGGATGGCCTACCTTGAAACGTGTGTTAAAGGGAACACTGGACGGTGATAGCATTCACCTGTGTGACCAGGTGTACATTTTCCGCGGCGCCTTTTTTGCTCAACTCATCTGTCTGAACGGAGGACATTTTACCCTGGACCCTGATCTATGGGCGGCCTTGGAAAAAGTAGTCCCCATTGTCGATGAAGTACTATATCTATAGGGTGCACACAGGCTAGAGTGTCAGTGTCTTACCATGAAGCGAACAGACAACAGCGCAACCTAGAGGGGCACCCAGAGGGGCACCCGAAGGGGAAGCCAGTGGGGCACCCGCAAGGCCGGCCAGCAGGAGTCCACGTGGAGTAAGACTGTGAACAAGGTGTTAACAGATTTGTATTACAACCCAACCAGTCCAGCCGCTTATAGCGCTGTGGGAGCGCTCGCTCGAGCTGCACATCCCCAAGGCATCAGTCGAACTGAAGTTCAAGAATGGTTAAAAACCCAAGACACTTATAGCTTACATCGAGCAGCCCGACGACATTTTCGCCGTCACCGAGTCATCGTAGGAGGCGTAGACGCACAATGGCAGGCCGATTTGGTCGATATGAGTCGATTTGCTGCCCACAATGATGGACATCGGTACATGTTGACCTGTATCGATATTTTATCTAAGTACGCGTGGGTGCTACCCATCCGGACCAAAACAGGAGAGAATCTGGTACGAGATTTCCAGCAGATTTTCAAGACGGGTCGCAAACCCCTCTATTTGCAAACGGATGAAGGCACAGAATTTCTCAACCGCCACTTTCAAGCCTTTCTTAAGTAACAGAAGGTGTTTTTCTTCCGTACGTATAACCGCACTGGGTGGGCACCCAAAGCCGACGTCTCTCTGTCCCCGGAGGGGTGGACCCCCTTGAAACGTGTGTTAAAGGGAACACTGGACGGTGATAGCATTCACCTGTGTGACCAAGTGTACATTTTCTACGGCGCCTTTTTTGCTCAACTCATCTGTCTGGACGGAGGACATTTTACCCTGGACCCTGATCTATGGGCGGCCTTGGAAAAAGTAGTCCCCATTGTCGATGAAGTACTATATCTATAGGGTGCACACAGGCTAGAGTGTCAGTGTCTTACCGTGAAGCGAACACACAGCAGCGCAACCCAGAGGGGCACCCGAAAGGGAAGCCAGTGGGGCACCCGCAAGGCCGGCCGGCAGGAGTCCACGTGGAGTAAGACTGTGAACAAGGTGTTAACAGATCTGTATTACAACCCAACCAGTCCAGCCGCTTATAGCGCTGTGGGAGCGCTCGCTCGAGCTGCACATTCCCAAGGCATCAGTCGAACTGAAGTTCGAGAATGGTTAAAAACCCAAGACACTTATAGCTTACATCGAGCAGCCCGACGACATTTTCGCCGTAACCGGGTCATCGTAGGAGGCGTAGACGCACAATGGCAGGCCGATTTGGTCGATATGAGTCGATTTGCTGCTCACAATGATGGACATCGGTACATGCTGACCTGTATCGATATTTTATCCAAGTACGCGTGGGTGCTACTCATCCGGACCAAAACAGGAGAGAATCTGGTACGAGCGTTCCAGCAGATTTTCAAGACGGGTCGCAAACCCCTCTATTTGCAAACGGATGAAGGCACAGAATTTCTCAACCGCCACTTTCAAGCCTTTCTTAAGAAACAGGTGTTTTTCTTCCATACGTACAACGAGACCAAAGCCTCTGTGGTGGAACGATTCAATCGAACCTTCAAAGGACGGATGTACAAGTATTTTACCGCCAAAAACACCCGACGGTACATGGATGTGCTACCTCAACTGGTCCAAGGGTACAATCGAGCCTATCATCACAGTATCCAGCGGGCTCCCCTCGATGTGACGGAACGCAACAAACATCAAGTGTGCCGTACGCTGTACTCGATAGAACCAAGTCCACTCACGTCACCCCGTTACAAACGCGGGGATGTGGTACGGATCAGTAAAGTCAAAGGGCAACATGAGAAAAGTCACTTGCCCAACTGGAGTGACGAGCACTTTGTCATCGTTCGCCATAGCCCTCGAAACCCACACGTCTATCAACTGGAAGATCTACAAGGAGAAACACTGCAAGGCACGTTTTACGAGGCAGAATTACAACCGGTTGTAAAAACACGGAAAGACTACTACACGGTGGAAAAGATTTTGAAAACGGATTGTCGACGTGGCATCCCCTATCATTTCGTCAAATGGCAAGGTTGGCCCAGTTCGTTTAATTCCTGGGTCTCAGCCCGTGACATGAAACGGCTATAAATTCTACCTCACATCGCCTACAGCCTTCAGTATAGGGTTGTACCATGGATAGTGCACATCTGCCCTTACTGCTGCGGACTCGAAAAGGACAAGTCGGTACCGTCGTGTGTCTACTAGTGCTTCTGGGTACCTTATTTGGAGGAGTCTTCTACGATTTGGCGTACCTGATATCCTGTTTCAACCTACCATCCACTCGTCCAATACCTGCCCCCCAACGTCAAGTGCAATCACCCACCACCACCACCACCACCACCACCACCACCATCATCATCTCTCCTACTACGATGCGGAACATTACCAGGGTACCACCAGGTTCTACAACCCAACCCACTACGCGGTCTAGTCCTCCTGCTACTACTACTACTACTACTACTACTCTACGGAACTTCACCAGGGTACCACCCGTGTACCTGCCTAGTCCTACCCTCAGGAGCCCCCCCACCAACATCATCTTCCACCATCACAGCTACCAGGGCAAAACCACGGCAACATAGGACTCCCACCACCACGACGCTAACACCTAGAGTGGGTATAGTACCAGGTTTACCACGGCAATGGTACCCGCACGACTTCGACGCCCGATGGGATCCACGACAACGGTGGTGAGCCTCTGAACGCTTGGCGCAAATCACCAAATAACCTATGGATCCTCGGTGGCAGCACCCCTTCGCGTGTCTCATCGCTGGACCGATGGGGTCGGGAAAAACACGCTTCGTTCAACGGCTCATCCAACACGGGTCAGCCCTCATTTCACCGCCCGTGGCTCGCATCCTCTGGTGTTATGGAGCTTGGCAGCCTGCGTACGAGGAACTGGCACGCATACCTGGACTCACCTTGGTGGAAGGATTACCCCCAGAGGATACCCCAGAAGACACGTTGGTAGTGGTAGACGATCTGATGACCGAAACGGACAGTCGGGTGACGCGTCTCTTTACGAAAGGGAGCCATCATCGTCGGTTGAGCATCATCTGTATCGTCCAGAATCTCTTCAGTAAGAACAAAGAGCACAGGAACATCAGTTTGAATGCTCAGTATATGGTATTGTTCAAAAACCCAAGAGACGCATCACAAATTATGCACCTGGCGAAACAGATGTACCCTAAAAACACGGCCTTTGTGCGAGAAGCCTTTGAAGATGCCACCCAAGGGGCACACGGTTATCTGCTCATCGACTTGAAACAAGGGACACCCTCGGCAATTCGATTGCGCACCCACAGTTTTGCCGGAGAGTTCCAGACGGTGTACACACCCAAATAAAAGAAGAAGACACAACCCTCTAGCATTCACGTCCTCATCATGTCTGCACGGATACGGAAGCACGCGCCGGCCCTCCGCGCATTACGCAGCGCGCCACCGGAGGTGGGCCGGGCCCTGGTGCACGGCGCGGACGCGGGATTGATACGGTGTTTGTGTGAAGTGGCTCATAATGTGTTAAAAGGGAATGTTCCTTTCAGTCCTCTGCAGAAAGGGAAATTGCAACGGCACAAGACGGGTCTCCGAACGCTGGTGAAGAAGACGGGAAGTTTAAAGAAAAAGAAACAGGTGTTACAGCGAGGTGGATTTCTCGGGGCACTCCTAGCACCCTTAGCCGCTTTCGTACTGGGACCGTTAGTAGGGTCCATCTTGGGTGGAGCACGCTAACGTCATGGAACATACGAAAAAAATGATGCTGGTGGAATCTCGACTGTTACAGAGTTTGCAATCGCCCTATCCCGTGACTGCCACGGTGCAACAACTCCAGTCTCTCGACGAAGAGATGAATAGTATACTCCAACGTCGACTACCCGATCACGAGAAAATTCAACTCTACCATCAGACACTGAACCGATACAAGACGTTTATGGATCAATATAGGGGTAGTACACCACCAGCACCACCACAAGCAGCGCCAGCACCAACACCGCCATCATCACCTCTTTGGAAGATGAAGTGTTGGCCAGTGTCCCTAAGGCATTCGAGACCAAGGCTCGTTTATTGTTGGACCGGGTGAAACAGAATCCCGATATGGGTTGGAGCGATCAGGGGGAACTGCTTATTCGAAACCGAGTGGTGCCGGGGTCTCATATCACCGATTTGATCAACGATACGGTGCGCTCTCGCAAACACTCTAATCCACCGGGCTTTCAGGG
Organism: Hanleya hanleyi; assembly: GCA_036873755.1. Lineage (NCBI taxonomy): Eukaryota > Metazoa > Mollusca > Polyplacophora > Lepidopleurida > Hanleyidae > Hanleya > Hanleya hanleyi. Next base: position 56,870 of record JAVTVY010026974.1, read on the forward strand.
GTTGAAAGACACACACGTCCCTCAAGAATTGGTGGGGAATCCTAACCGTTGGCGGTGGATGCAGCGGACCCAGCAATCGCCGAGTAGACCACCACCACCACTATCTTCTTGGGAACCGGAGTCACCCCCCAAAACACCACAACGACGGACACCTTCTTTTCACCCATTTAAAACACCATCCCCGGTAAAGAGGCTCCAGCGCTCGAGAGCTTTGATACATAGCAAGTCACCGCGACGATCACGACGACGAGGTCAGCCGCCCAAGGCCTGGGAGCCCTATTAAAGCCAGGTGCAGAAGCAAGAAAGCTCAGTCGTCATGTTTTACCTCACGTTGCCCAGTAACAGTTCGCTCGATGTGTTTCCTGACAACACCTTGACCAAGTACGTGACCCAATTACCGCAACCGTTGCATTTACCTGGACGGTGGGAATGTGGACTCGTGGATATCCAATACCCTTACTCGTGGTACAACGTGCGAGACAAGGACGTATGGTACGAGGTGACCTACGAAGGCAAAGTAAACCGACTGATTCTACCCGAAGGCCAATACGATACCCCCAAGGCGTTCATAGAGGGTCTGACCACATTGTTGAATTATAAGTCTCTACGGGTGGTGACGAATAGTTCAAGACCCGTCAAATCCTATCCCTTCAAGAATCATGTGATCTTCGATTACAACGCACATAACGACAAGGCCTGTAACCTGCTCAGCCCCAACGTGGGTGTGGAACTCAGTCCTAGGCTACAGCAAATGTTAGGTCTCCCTTATGACATCTACGCGGGTCCCACCACCGACACAGGCGACGTTGTGATGGATATGAAAGTGGGTATGTACGGACTCTACATCTACTCGGACGCGGTGGACAGCCATATTGTGGGCGATGTGAACACACCTCTGTTACGGGTGGTGCCTATTAGAAAGAAGTATGGCGATCAAGTCACCCAGAGTTTCAACCACATACTCTACCTGCCCGTACCACACCGATATCAACACGATCACGGTGGATATAAGAGATGACACAGGACGCCCGGTCGCATTCGAACGAGGGAAAGTGGTGCTGACACTTCATTTCCGACAAGCACGTTCTCTTCACTTCGTATAATGTACGTGCCTTACCAGTGCCCCACGGCCAACTATGCCGACTACTACAAGAAACAAACGGGAGGTATCTTGCCCATCTTTAGCGGTGCACGCATGCAACGAGGTCACGGGTTGGGTAACATACTGGGCAGCATCGTCAAAACGCTCTTGCCCTTGGTGACACGGGGAGTAAAAGCGGTAGGTGAACAAGCGGTACGCAGTGGACTGCGAGTGGCCGGTGATGTCTTGGGAGGAACGGCACCCCAACAAGCCTTGAAACGACGGGCCCAAGAAGCAGGCAGCGTCTTGATCGCCAAAGCCCTTAAAAGACAACCGCCGGCACAGGGAAGAGTCATTCGACGACCGACATACCGACGACGCACACCCCGGAAGAAGAAGAAGGGTAAGAGAGACATCTTCGCATAGTGGCATTCATTCACTCCGAGTCGTGTCCGTCTACCAACAGTGAATTGGATTTGTGGACTATTCCACCCACACAGACCAGTGTCGCCGAAGGACGTTGGGTAGAACATCGCAGACGGGACGCCCATCGGTAACGATGCAGTGGTAGGCCCGGTGAATTTTTGGCTGCACTCCTTGTTCCAACAGGTGGATATCAGTCTGAACGATAAACTCATCAGTACGTCCACCAGTACGTACCCGTACCGAGCCTACATCGAGACGCTGTTGTCGTACGGAGAAGATGCCAAAAAACACACTTGCAAGCCTCGCTGTACTACAGATATACGCCCGGAGCCATGGATGCCACCACCATTGCCAATAATGGGTTCGGCCATCGCAGGCAGTTTACAACCGGTAGCCGGTCCGTCGATATGATGGGACGACTGCACGCCGATCTGTTCCTGCAAGACCGCTACATGATGAACGGTGTATCCATCAAGATCAAGTTGATCCGTTCCCCACCCACTTTCGCCTTGATGTTCGATGGAGATGCCCCCAATTACAAGATCATCATAGAAGATGCAGCCATGTTTGTCCATACGGTGGATTTGCAACAGGGCGTGTTGGTGAGTCACATGAAAGCCTTATCGAAAAAACCAGCCCTGCACCCCATCCGACGCGTACAGGCCAAGGTGTTCTCTGCGCCGGCAGGTACGATGATGGCCAATCGTGAAAACTTATTTCTAGGGGATCTCCCTAAACGTCTTACCCTGGTCTGTGTGACCAACACCAGTTTCAATGGACAGTGGGGTGAGAATCCGTTCCACTTTCAACATTTCAAGAATGTGAAGGCGTCTCGTTTCTGGATGTACGTTCGCATCTGGTGGTCCACGACCCGAAATCCTCTGTTAGTCCCATTCGCACTGGGCTGGCTTTGCACCACGTTCAGGTACAAGGCTTTGTCGATGGCCGGATCGCACCGGTTCACCCCTTTGCAGCTAAACTTATTGTTTTCCGCTCCACCGTAACAGTAATACGTCTTCTGATAGCAAAATACGAACGTAGCGTGCAAGATCTATGGCGCTACATTTCGTAACTTGTGTCTAATTCCGCTTAACCCGGGGCTAGGGGCCGTATGAACCCATGTACTTCAAGAACCTCATGGTACTCATATGAACAGTCACAATCAAAGCGTGACTGAGATACATCATTCTTTAGATGACGACTTTACAACGAATATTTTGGATTAAGAATACTGATCAGCGATACGGATTTGATATTTTTGGAACATCATGATGTCTTGCCGGCATCATTGAAAACTATTGACCGCTTCTCTCTTGCAGGAAACAAGCCTATGTTTATCTATACTATGATTGTCTTTTTGAATTTGGTGCTAATACTGTTATATGGAAAATGGAATAGGTCTTTGGATTATGGACGCGGATATTCTCTAATGGACGACGGCTGGATTATGAATGACGGACTAGACGCTTGTAATTCACAACAGTAGACTCTTGGTGTTGAATTTTTTTAATACAATTATACGCTATCAAGGCGCTTAAATGAACATAGAATGAACATAGAATGTAGTAATACGGTGATGTCTGAATGTTCAATATTTATGCAACAAGACTTGTTTGAACTCGTCATTGTCTTTCTGCCCCTGGTGCACGTATATGAAGGTAGCAATCTGTTCACGTGGAATACTGGGTGGACAGGCAGCTTGCAATGCCTCGGCAATTTGCACCTCGTTAACGGCGTGTAGTCCCTCACTCATCAGCGCGTCTGATGGTATACTATTGTCCATACACGTATGCGTGTTGAAGAGACCGTTCTTGTTCTGACCACCTGCACATTGCTGGATACGCAAGTGTCGAATGCGGGGTCTGAGATGATCCAGGAATGTGTCGATGTACTTCTTATAAATATACTGAGTCACCTGGTCAGACAGGACTTCATGAATTTCACCTTTTTTACGGATTTGATATTTTTGGAACATCATGATGTCTTGCCGGCATCATTGAAAACTATTGACCGCTTCTCTCTTGCAGGAAACAAGCCTATGTTTATCTGTACTATGATTGTCTTTTTGAATTTGGTGCTAATACTGTTATATGGAAAATGGAATAGGTCTTTGGATTATGGACGCGGATATTCTCTAATGGACGACGGTTGGATTATGAATGACGGACTAGACGCTTGTAATTCGAGGAGAGAGCAATCATGGCATCGCCACTCCACTCCAACTTGAAGAGGTCCGGCGTCCGCTTGTCGTACTGGTAATGGTCACGTCGAGGTAGCAACTGGTCCCGTTCCGCCTCATACTGTGCACGTAACTCGGGTTTGACCAGGGACTCCCAATCCGCATTAGACACGGCCATGTAAGCAGAGTCTGTATCCATCTCCATGAGTTGCCAGTCTGATGGATTAAAATACACACCCATGAAATCATACAAAAACTGGAGCATCCTCAGCTTTGCCACCTGGTATACCATACATCCAATTTGGAGGGGCAGGTTGTAACGGATAGTCTTTTTGGCTAAAGTGATTTCATACGTATCGTCATCGATGACCTCGACGGACCGAAACAGGGGAGAATTGACCTTTTTGCGGGCTTGTGGGGTGGTACAGATCTTGACGTTCATGTGCTTATCTTGATTGGGCACCGTTTTGCCATAATAGACATTGCCCGTGAGCTTCCACGATTCACCGATGATGGCCTTACTCGGATCTTGATCGCCTTGACGACGGGCAGACGTCACGGTGTCGGCATTCCCCGCAACACAGGCGTTGGGTACGTACTGTAATATTTGGTACACGCGCGTGACTTCCAGGCCGTGGCTGATGTACCACTGTAGTAGCGGAGTGCCCAGCAAGATTTTCTCTGCCCACATACTGCCAATCAACATCCGTCGAGGTCGAGGCAAACACTCGTGTTGCTCAGCATAGGCACCCATGGTGTCTCCAATGTCATCCCGACCCACCAGTGTGTTTTTAAAGATGGGTGGGCACTGGGCGAAGAGTGGCTTGAGAGTGTCGGGAACATGCAGGTCGCATTCCACAAAGCCGTAGAGGTCCCCGGAACGAATGGCGTCGAACATCTGTGGCAGAGTCAGGAGTCGCCGACGACTGAGAGGGTACTCGCGCGCTTTAAGGAAACGGCGTAAATGTGGGAGGGCCTGGCACATGGTGTGAAATTCACACTCTCACATTTCTATGAGATAGTATCCCCTCTCTTTGATGTAATCGCCGTTCTCCTGGACTTCTTCCCGTAATTCTTCCACCGATTTCCCACGTCGTTGGTTGAAGCGTCCAGCGCTGAAATGGCAGTCGTGGCCTTGCCAATAGCAGCCGTAAAATTGAAATACAATCGGTGTTCTACCCACAAGGGCAAACCCATCGACGGGGAGTCGGCGATCTCCTACCCCCTTCTCTGTGGCGTTGGTCTGATGGCGTATAGAAATTCCCCGTCGATAGGCTTCCCAGTCCAACCACTGGTCGGCGAGATGTTTGTAGGCGGTGCGTTGCGGTGTGAAATGTTGACCTTCGGCCAACCAGACCGCTGGGCATGGGCTGGGCAAGGGACCACAGGTACAGGGCATTGGCATCGAATCCGATGATTTTAGCACAGGGTTTCCCACCGGGGAGAGTGGTCACGTCCTTCTCGTGGTAGCGATGAAAAATAAGACTGGGCCCACCGACGATGTTCTGTTTTAGACAATCATACATGTCCTCGTCTTTTTGCTGTATCAGCGAGAAGTAAGTGGAACAATCTTGAAAGAGATGGCGAAGCGCCAGACCCGGTAAACTCAAGCACTCCTTGAATATGTCGACGTGCATCTCACGACGAAAGAGTTGAACCATTTTCTCGGCCGCTTCGAGGAAAGGAACCACATCTAAGTTATTATACCATATCAGGAAATCTCGCAAGGTCTGCATATGTTGGTCGTTCCCTACCTGCTGTAGTTCCCGGTACGTGTCTTCCGAACATTCCACTTGCTTCAAATCGTCAAAGAACGCGTCCCGGGGTGGCAACTGTGCTTCCTCCAAGCGGTCGAGCGTCGATTTATACGTGTAAGGGAACCTCCCTTTGGTTTGTGCACAGTCATACGCCTTCACCCACTGATCATAGCTATAATTTGGAGCTAAGTAGTTCCGTACATCCAGGAAATGGAGTGACGTGGTAGTGAGGGCCATATGATTATTGATCTTCTTGATGACGGACTTGATGATATTAGCCTGGGCCAAGTAAGGGTAGAGAAATTCCTTCACCATGTTAAGATCGTATCGCCCCGAGTTGAAGCCGAGCACAGTTAACTGGCATAGGTATTGTAGGAAGCGGGCTTTCAATTTCTCCGCATACGGTTTAGGTAAAGGTACATCCTGCGACTGAATGTGTTCCGGCTCCGACTCCGACTCGGACTCTGACTCTTCATCTTCGCTGAACGATACACCGGGTATAGGAATCCAGTCGTCCAGTTGGTCCAGTACGTCCTGGAACTTGGACACCAACAATTCCGTACTGGCCGCACTGACTTCCTCTAAATAACCCATCATGCGAGTAATCAACTCATGGGAGTCCCCCGACGACACGAAACAGACAGGTGCAGCGTCATAGCCGGGCATGTTGGTGGAAATGCTCACACTGAGGGAAATATGGCGCTGCGTCCACTGCGTTTTCGCTGAGAACATGTCCATGGGTTCCAACAGGGCCTCGAAATCGTAACACGCCCGGTAGGGAAAATAACGGTCCTCTTCTGGTATGACAAGACCCTCATCGGCCAGCTCTTGGAAAATAGTAGGCGTATTATGGTACACACCACCAGGAAATTTGCGTTTCACAGTATGGTCACAAATCTTCTCGTGCTGATGTAAGTGCCAAGAGTGGTGGAACACCCGATGACATTGGGCACAACTGTAGGATTGCGCGTACAGGCTCATATCGTTGATGAGGGAAAAATGACTCACCCCGCCGTCGTCGAAGACATTGACTTTCATCGTAGAAGCATACCGTTCTGTTGAGCGATGAATCAATTCAGCCACAAATATGTCATCCTCGCGTCGTAATCGGTATACAAAGATATTGATGCTGAACAGAGTTTCCACGACATCCAAATACTTAAAGGGGACTCCCCGGAACTGCCGCTCATCCAGGTCTTGCTCCTGTAAATACTGTCTCCAATAGCCATTGGCCACTTTCTCACAAGCCAGGGGATTACACTCGTCCACATGTACGGCTAAACACCGAAACAGACATTTCCGGTCTTTGTAGGGACCATGTGCGCCTGCCGTTAACGCATACATGCCTTTTCGATGAAGCAGTCAAGGTGGAAGAGTGACAGGAGCACCGATAGGATGATCTCTCATTTTGGTGACGAAAAATGTGACGTTGGTGACCATTTCCACAATCCATTTGGTGTTGGGCCGTTGCAGACGCGCCCATTCCAACGGGTCCAACGTAGTGAGTTGCTCGATGAGTGGCTCCAGAGAAATTGCATCCGTCACCGTGAAGGGTTGATCAAACACATAGGTATTATTGCCGGGATAAAAATACCGCAACTGGTCCGTCTCTGTGCCGTAAAATGTAGCCGAATGTAATATTCAACTTGAAAGCTGTGACCTGGTCTGTAAAAATGTTCTCGGCATAGGTAGAAAGATACGTGAGGTCCTGCAGTCGAAAGTTATACAAGTCCAATAGACGACGGTGACGGTGAAAACAATGGCGTATGGTGTTCCAGTGACGTCGATAAATCTCACTCACACGTTCGTCTTCGGGCAAGGCATCAGCCGGAGGCGCTCCTATATCCCCTGGAAAATCTTCTCCACGTCTCATGCTGCGGTGAGGCTCAGGCTGGTCAGGTAGCCTGGTGAAGCAGGTTGGTGAAGCAGGCCAATCAGTGCAGCAATCTCCTAAAAATTCCCACTTTTATACGTTTTTTCGTGACATTCGTGTGTTTTCGGTAACCTTCGTGTGTCTTCGGTACCCTCCGTGTCTCTTCGGTGACCTCCGTGACTATTCGGGCGCCTCCGTGACATCTTCAGGCGCCTACGTGTCTCTTCGGTGATCTCCGTGACATCTTCGGTGACCTCCGTCTGTCTTCGGGCACCTCCGTGACATCTTCGGTGACCTCCTCGGGCACTTCCGTGTGTTTTCGGTGACGTGCGTGTCTCTTCGGGCACCTCCGTGACATCTCGGGGCACCTCCGTGTCCCTTCGGGAGGTGACCGAAGAGACTCGGAAGTGATGTGACGGACCTGACCGAAGAGACACGGCGGTGTCCGAAGAGACACGGAGGTGAACGACATTGTGGAAAAAGCCCAGAGACAGGTCATTACATGGCCTATCATGTTCCCACGGACCTCACCGAAAAGACACGGACGTATCCATCGGACCTAACCGAAAAAACACGAAGGTGAACGACATTGTGGAATATCCTATCATGTTCCCAGGTCGCGCTCCATTCACCCAGACCGGAAGTGACGTCATACGGGCCTGGTGGCGCCCCCTGACGGAAAAAAGGAACCAAGAGTTACCTCCCTGGAAAATGTGAGTCGAAAAGCCTTTATACTACTACTGATGTTATAAGTTGACTTTGTCTTAAACTGACGAGAAGATGGTTTCATCTGAACGCCAATATCTGAGGAAGATTTATTTTGTTTATCTCTTTGAAAGAATTAGAAAGGCGGAAATTGTTAAAATCTTCTCTGAAAATGCGCCAAAGTGCGTAAAATGAAGGGTAAATTTTCATAACTTCCCGGGTGGAACCTCGGATCAACCGCTTAGCGGACGGGGGACACATAATCCGGGTTCCACCTCCGATTTGGCCCAGCCAATGTTAAATTGCTTCCGCCGCGCGTGCCTTACCGCGCATTTTCGGAACAGACGAACAATAATACCCTGGCCAGAATCGTCATATGGCTTCATACCAGGATATCGATATAGAAACTACAGAGTATCAAGGAATATCTTCATTGGGTGAGTGAGTGAATAGAATTTAACGTCGCTTTCAACAATATTTCAGCTATATCACGACGAACCAACCCAGTTGTGTTCCTGCTACTTCAAAGAAGAAATCTTTGAAGCAGCATGGAACCAGACACCCTCCATCCACCCTATAAAACACTAAGGACAGCGGACAAGACACAGACAAGACGCTTACATGGTGTATCTTCATTGGTCAATGCAAATATACGTCCGTTAATTTAATTGGCTCGAGAAGAAAATTGGACGATCATCCAGCCAATCGCGGAGTTTGTTTAAATGTTAATTTGAACTTTTGTGCCAATAGAGTAATAGGAAGGTCTTCGGATTGTTGACGTTGAAAACTCTCTATGAACGGTGGTTGTGCAACGTATGTCCAATCTCAAACCCGTATTACCCAAGCCTCGTTTTTCACATGTTACAAATTGCTCCAAAATTTTCACCACCACTGATCGTTATTGCCTAATTACGAAATATTCAAGAAAACCAAACATAATTTTCGTAGCCGAATATTTAACTTTTATTCCTCAATATTATAACATATCTTACATGTTGAACTTTTGAATTGAATTGGGCACCATTTGATAGGCGATGCAATCGGGTAAACAACTTCAGAATCTTGGTATGGTATTCCCCTTACAATGCATTGCTGGATCGCGAAAATATTATTTTAGACCGGGAATTACATCAACAAATCAACTGAATATGCAAACAGTGTTCTCTAAATGCCGTATTCCCGCCAGCGTTGCGAGGAACCGAATTTATTGGATTTTCTAGAAAGCTCAATTACACAATCAGAATCCATACATTTTCGTTGTAAGTTTCTATTGGGACGTCATCTACGTTTAGCAATTGTTGACATCCCACAAACGTGTTGTTCTCAGGGCGCGTACTGGTACGTCAATGAACCAATCAAATTCCTCCTGTTTGATGAAGTCCCATGATGCATTGGTCTTTCATCCCCACTTCAGATCCGACCATCACTGTTATAAATTACCGTTATTTCACAGTAAATGTATGTTGGAGTTTACAGTATATTTAATCGTAAAGACAGTAATCTGTAAACTGAACTGTGATATTTCAGTTGACATCAACATCATTGTACCATAATAAAATGTACCGGTAACATTCCGACTGGCAAACCTGGTTGCCTCTCCTGGATATCCATACAGTAGACCGGTTGCGGCCAAAATTGGTTTCTCTGACGATACGGACTGCATTCGAATTCAAAATATTGGTTATTCATCTTACTGACTCTTTGCTGATGTTAGAAGACCAAATGTCTCAATATGGCAAAAATTGGCTGTTGGAAGACGGAAGGTGGCGGCATTTGCCACAGTGAGTAAAGCATTGTATAACATTTCAAAGGAGCTTCTAATCCGTCCGCCATATTTTTCCCAGTTAAAATCAGAATTACAATATACATATTAAGTTGTAGACTGTAGTATATGAAGACATAACAGGAGACTTGTACAATATGGCACGAAGATAAAAAGGAAGTACAACTTCTGTCAGTTGATTGGTTAACTGAGACAAAACATACCCTGGAAGTGGCAATCACAAATCTAATTAAAATTAAATCCCATCTGCTCCCCATTTGGATATGTCGCTTGTAGGATATAAAAGACTTGCACCAACTCGAGTGTCAACCAATCCTGAGAACACTTCATATTGCTTTGAAGAGAACATTAATGGTAGAGAATATTTGGTTGGCGTAGTCGAATCAGACGCCGCGCTGGGAGGGGGTGTCGTCTCATGTTGCTGCGGTCCTGACATTGTGGCACCATAATACGGGGTAGACAATGGACTGGTATCTGGCGTAAACATTGGGGTAAACGGAGACGGTGACCCTATCTCCCTTCCCCGAATGCAAGTGGATTAGTCCAGATGCGACCATGATGCCATAATGCTATTAAATATTCATGGCATTCGCGCTCAAGGCACCAAATTCAATTGAAATACGTAGCGACATATACGATTGGGGAGCATTGGGTGGATATTAATTTATTAAGATTGGGCAATCAGAGAACCTGATTGTGCAAGTCCCAATTTTTTTGGCACAGTCGAAGACAGTTTGCTTCGTAAGTTTCTTAAACATAAGTTTTCTGGTATGAAAATAAAAGCCCGATCCTGCTCATCCAGAAAATGGCAAGAAAAAAGATGTCTTCTTAAAAAACAGAAGTCTCCTTTTGCGGTAACTGACAGCACTCTTAGTTTACATTATGCTCATATTCCATAGACTGATATAAGAAGACCAATATATACAAACAGTATCAAGAAAATGAAGGTACAATGAAGTTTATATCTCAAATGGAAATGGATGACTGGAATGTAGGAGTCTCTCTTCAACCATCTCGAGTCTATTACACGTTGTACCTACTCAAATGGTTTACTGACTGGGAATTTCACCGAGGGGCGGTCAGCGTATCGTCAATATACCCGAGTCATGAGCTCAGAGGATACCCCAGAGTTGATTGGACACTAAATCATACGGACACGGCCGAATGCAGCCGGTCTTAATTCTCGTCACTTAATAACAGATCGGGCGATAGGTTGCTAGATAGTCGTCGTTGTTATCAAATCAGCCATTCAGCAGACGGAGATCAGACACGTGACGACGATATGTTCAATATACCGGACATAAATCGCTGATCACCGAAAAAAGAACAACTAAGAGAGGGAGACAGCTGAGACCAGATTTGTCGCCTGATTTAGTCTGTAATTACATTGGTTAAATAATAATTAGGTCTTTCCATTACGAATGACCTATTGTTATTCTACGGATTATTATTATTATACTGTCCAAATTTGTCAGCGGCCTAGCGTCTTTACTGTTCGCTCTGCACGTTTGAGATTTGTTAAAGGTCAACCCAAACGCTCTGAGGTCAAAAATATAAAAAAATAGTCCTTTCGATTCTGAAAATAATGATATTTTTTTCATAATTTTGTGCAGTCTGGTTGGCGAGATATTGCCGTTTGAAAGGTGAAAATCGCTCTCCTGTCAATTCCAGCTGTGACGTCACGGAGGGAAGCCGTCTTGTATTCTCTATGTTAAAGCCGTATACCACAGTCGTATGTAGCTGCTGATTTCTGGAGATTTTCGGAGTATCGGGGCATCATTTTTTAAATATGCCGCGACGTTGTGTAGTGGGAGGTTGCAGTTTTACTACAGATGACGGTGTTAGTATTCATTTGTGGCCCAAAGACGAGAAAATCGCTGCAAATTGGACGAAATTTGTACGCAACACGAGAGTGTGGAAAGAGGGCCCGAGCCAGTACTCGTATAATTTGCTCGGCACATTTTGACAGAAAGACATCATTCGAGGACATCTACAGCGTAGCAGTTGAATTCGGGTACAAACCAAAACTAAAGAGAACAGCTATTCCAACTATCAAACGTAAGAACAATCAGAATGTGACGGCAAAGAAATCGGACAAGGAGAATCTATCACGGACATCGGCTGAACGAACCTAGCCTGCAAGCGAGGCCTCGGGCAGGGGGACGGCTGTACATGCCCTGCTCGCTCTCGCGTGGCATTTGTTGCTTGAGCACCTACAGGTTAGACTGGATGAGTCTCTATTTCATATATACACGTTTAACCATTTGTTCCAATGTGTCTTAATGTCTGTATTTATATGTTCAATTTTATTCATTCTATGTATGCGTTTTTAGCCAAATGTTGGCACAAACTTCACGCAAATAAATTATCTAAATTATATACTATATTTAATAATAATAATAAAATGATCTTTCATAAATATATATACGTTTGATAAGTAAATAAATAAAAAACACCAATTGGAGTGAATGGCTGTAGATACAGAAGTGATAATTATACTTTCATAATCCCTTGACATTTGAGATTGTGGGAATATCATTCGATTTCAATTTAATTGAGGTAATTTGTCGAAAATTGAGCAAATGTGAATGCCGATCCACTCACCACGGCTTACTTTTCGCCATGAATGTCCAAAGTTTTTTTATCAAACTATATAATTCTGAAATTGGTATTTCATGGGGATTATGGGAAAACAAACAAAATTCAAGTCGGACGTATATCAGTAGAGTTATCAACAGTTTACTGTCCATACTGCCGAATCCCGGAGTTTATCCCTTCGAAAAGGCTGCCTCGGTCAGTAACAACAATAACAACACAGATGTGCTCGTTCGTTACATCACAGAATCGTTCTACATTCAATACAGTTTGAAATATATGGACATTTGGTCTTATAGATGACGATAATAAGGTTTCCAGTCAAGTTGCATACCAATCTGTATTCAACAAACGACCTCTCCGAATCCTGTCGTCGTCGAGTTCCACGTTGTCAGAGTGATTGTCACTGTCAGAATCGGAGCCGTACGGCTCAAATTGATAGGGCTGAATTCCGCCGTTGGTCTGCAAACAACTGTTAATTTGCCCGTCATCATCCTCCTCTATGTCTATTTCATCTTCTTGGCGAAAAATATTTCCATCTAAGCAGCTGATATCGCTCGAATCGACATCTGAACCGGAGCTCTGACTGCACTCGCTTTCCATGTTATCCGCTGTTTTTTCTCAGGCAACTTCCCTGCGTGACGTCATCAACCCAGCTGTGAAAGTGTGTTTCTGATCAGATTAGAATTTTTTCAATATTTTTTTCATACAAAGTGAAGTATGAACTATGATTTTTAAGGATTTTTAGACCAAAAAAAATTCCGTTTGGGTTGACCTTTAAAGGTCAACATATGTGTCTGAAGTTTTGCGTAACGGTCTTCGATTTTGACCTTGACCTTTTTAGTTATAGGCAAGTTAAGCGAAAATTTGTCTTGCCAGTTTTGAGCAAACGTATGAGGGGACTTAGCTGAAATTTAGAATGCAAGAGTTTGAAGATTTTGCCTACAAAACGAACCAATAAATAAGTAGGTCAGACAGGCAGTTTTCGAGTTCTCTCCCCTGAAGGCGTTTGTTAGCAGAGATTTTTTATTTATGGCGATGCTGTAGTTCTATTTTCGAACTGTTACGTAACAACAAACAGTAGTTATCGCCCCTTAAATGTTTTCCAAATCCCATCATTTTATAAGGAAATGAGTTACGGTATTGATCCTTGTAACATTAATGAAGACTTTAATGACCAAAAAGCATGTAATCTTAAATTTGTCCTTAGACCTCTAGGAGCGTCTCTATATGGGTGCAAAGTTTCGTGGTCAATTCTTGAACGACTGATGCGATCAGTCTGACAATAAGGTCATGTGACCTACATCACGTCATGAGGTCAGCACTTGTGTCAGGACTCGGCCTTGACCTTGACCTTTGAAGTGATGGGCACCCAAATATCGAAAATACGGCTTCCATTTACTAAAAAAATAACACACTGACAGCCAAGAAAAAATGACACTATAGTGAACACGATACTGTCTTTCTTTTGGCGCTACTTGTAAGCTCGGCAGGGATGGCATTAGGTGTCGAAGTGCCTGAAACGAGGGGGATATTTGCTGTCGCCGTTTATGTGGAATGTTCCGAGATGAAATACGATTGGGTTGCACAAAGAAGGTAAAGATTTGTTTTCTAATTTAAGAACGACACCCAGTCGACTAAAATTGCGCGCCAGAATACGTGAGTGAACCGGCTGACGACTGAATCTCGTGGTTGTTTCACGCGATTTATAAATACTAGGCTGAAGTTTCTGGTACAGGTAATCAATTTTGATTGAGGGAATATATATGTTTATTTGTGAAATTGATTATTTGTGAAATTTCAAGATTATAACATTAATTGTTTTGCGGATTTAACAAAAAAAAATCATTCCCCCCCCCCATTCGTGTATGCTATTTGCCTATTACCCGTCAGGTTAAACGCTTTCGATATTCGGGAAATGTAAGTAGTAGTTGATTTCATTCATCCAATTATTTTACGCAAGATCACTTTCAAGAAGTTATTAAGTGGTTCTCCATTGACAAGGCGTGAAGACCTGTATGTAACCCGACACATCAATTCCTTTTCCGACTGTCCCAACCGAGTCACCCCGCGATTGCAATTAAATTAACGTCGTTTTAGATGATGAAAGGAGCTGCGAACCCTGATGACCCTCTGTAACCCCATGATTCATTACGTATATTTGTCATATAAACGGAGGGTGGTCAATTATCGTTACATCGACATCGCATATGTAGCACATGAAATTAATTTACAACGAAAGAATACCTTTGTATAGTGGAGCAATATCGTGCACAAAACTAACCGAATTGTGCACTTCGAGGTAAAAGCATGAAACTTGGGATGATAGTAACCAAAGATATCCTGATCGTTTTCTGATAAGGACCCACTCATTTTTCCCCAATATGGCCGCCAAATTCAAGATGGCCGCCAATATAATGATCAAATACAGCAATATGATAATAATACTGTTTATTGTTTTAGTCTAGGTCATGAAACTTGCAGCGATGCTTGTTATTAATGCTCTAGTCCGTTTTCAAGAAAGATCTATAAAATTATTTTCCAAGGTGGCCGCCAAATTCAAAATGGCGGCCATGATAATGGTCAAATTAGTGGTAAATCATCATACAATGCGTAAATGATTGTCTGTATTGTGCACTTATTGTAATGTGCTGAAGCCAAGCAAATAATTCCTGCTACGAATAAACTTTACCTTTCGCGGTAAAATGACAGTCGTATTCAAGATGGCTGCCAAGCGAAACGCATTTTAATATGAAAAAAAACAGTCCAAGGACCAGTTTCTGGATCTTGGAGCAATGTCCGTCCTCAGAAACATAGTAAGAATTCAAGCTTTGGTCCCCACCTTACGG
This sequence comes from Hanleya hanleyi, assembly GCA_036873755.1. Classification (NCBI taxonomy): domain Eukaryota; kingdom Metazoa; phylum Mollusca; class Polyplacophora; order Lepidopleurida; family Hanleyidae; genus Hanleya; species Hanleya hanleyi. The sequence continues at coordinate 72,118 of JAVTVY010026974.1, forward strand.
TTTATACCTGTACACACACGCCCGCACACACACACACATGATTCAAGTGTGGACAGGCAGGACGGCGATTGGTGGCGAGAACAACGTAGGGGAGTTCTTTTGTAGGGAAGGTTTATGAAAGTGGCGGTATACCGGAATTTTCGTCGAACCCGGTTGTGCTAAAAATAGATCGCCAGCTAGCGCACTATCAAAGTAAACGTTCTGACTCTTTCAGCAGTCATTCGTTCAACCACTTACGCCACGATGTTCTCGTGTACCACTTACTCCAAGTCCTTTACACTCTTGCACGACTTACAACGCCATGCGTCTACCATGCACGATGCTACTGCCCAGTACACCTGCGAGACCTGCGGGGATACATTTAATCGCCTGAATAGTTTAGTGCCATGAACGGTTTCTCCATGAGAAATCCAGGCATCCAATGTGAGGACTGTGGACACCGCTTCAGACTACAGTGTCAGTTGAGATCTCACCAAAGTATAATCCTTGGACATGCACGCTTGAGGGGTGAGGATGCCATGGCGTTTGACTCCATCCATGAGTCTACTTTTCAAGGTCATGTTGGCGAGTAAACCTGTTCGATCTGCAGGAAGTCATTTAGTCGTAAGGATAATTTACGGTGACATCAACGGTCGTTCCATAAGGCATGCAGCCATGAATGCCAACATTGCGGTCGAATCTTCAGACTCCCAGTCAGTTGAGCCCCATCAATCCGAAAGACACCCACAGTTTGTGTTCCATTTCGTGTTCCATCCATGACTTATACTAATGCTCAGGGTCAGATTCTGATTGGACAAGAGCAGTCTGAGATCAGCACAATTAACTTCTGATTTCACAAGAGCAGCCGACTATGCGGCCAAGACACGGACAATAACATAATTGAATTGTAAACACACCCATAGCGGTTCCCCCAGCGTGGATGTGCTGTGATGGAGGGGATAATAAAATGATTGACCTGTAATCCTTGTTGTTGTTGTGCTCTTATTGGACTAACCAAGCAGAATAGTACTTATCACGGACCCGTAGAGCTACGTATAAGCGCACATGTGTGACATCGCCTATAAAACACTTCCCTCTGGACCCCACACCCCCATTCCATCTGTTGCAGAGCCATGACGGAGACTCATCTCTATGCCACTCGCATTTTACAGCATGTGGCCGTGGTTAACTCACTCATGGGTTACCGAACAAGTGGTTCGGTCCATGTTTGCAGATGGCGACGACAACGAGGGGCGATGCCAGATCCTGGAAGAGTTCAGAGAAGCGGTCCTCGACAGAGTGGACTCGATGGCGAGGTGTGCTATCACTCACCACTACTGGACTATGAAAGCCATCCTTGATGCTCGGCATATGGACCACGAGCGCTCACGCCGGAATCAGCGACGGCTCGTGGAGCTCGCAATGGTCTTTGTTCTATTGACCCTGACGCTGTGGCTATGACAGTTCTGTCTTACAGCGCCAGAAAAGGACGGCTCTTCAGAGCCTCCATGTCTTCCGAGAGACCGCTAAGCACGATGTTCACACACACATACACCCACTCTCACACACACATACACACACACACGCGCGCGCGCACGCGCACTCATTCACTCACCATCGTTAGTGCGTCCATGCTTTAAGATGGGGGTTGGGCCGCCTCAGGGGCAAATTGGACCACGGATGGTCCATCTCTACCCCAAACACCTTCCTTCAAACCCCCAAAATGCCCACTTTGGCTACTTCTCCTATTGATGACATCACCAATGACGTCACAGATGACGTGGACATCCCTCAGGTCGTGGTCTACACACCAAGGACTTCCCAATGACACCTCGCACGACGCATTCGGACCAAGAATGGTCCTTCAATCGCTCAAACACACTCCCATGCACGCCCTGAATGACATCTTGATGCTACTACTGCTCAACTGAGCATGCGTAGCACAATGCGACGTCCAACAAAAACCATACCATTCGTTGTCTAAATCCAGAGAGCTACAGGATGACACAAAACACGGTCCACTCGGACCACGGATGGTCCATCTCTACCCCTAAAACCTCCCTTCACACCCCCAAAATGCCCACTTTAGCTACTTCTCCTACTGATGACGTCACCGATGACGTCACCGATGACGTCACAGACAACGTGGACATCCCTCAAGTCGTGGTCTACACACCAAGGGCTTCACTTTGACACCTCACACGACGCATTCGGATCAAGAATGGTCCCTCAATCGCTCAAATATACCCCTGCGCACCTTCAGAATGACTACTTTACTTATTATACCCCAACTGCCCATGCGCAGATTGGCGAGACTTCCAATCAAAAACACGCCAGTCTGACTCTATCCCACGAAAGCTTCACTGGGATACCCCAACCGGTCCATTTGGATCAAAGATGGATCCCTTGATTGCCCAAACATGTCATTTCCGATGTCCAAAATGACATCTTTCGTTACTACTGACCAACTGCGAATGCGTAGCACAATGCGACTTCCAACAAACACCATAACATTCGTCGTCTACATGCAGAGAGCTACAAGTGGACACACCACACGGTCCATTCGGACCACGGATGGACCATCTCTACCCCAAACACCTTCCTTCACACCCCCAAATGGCCACTTTGGCTACTACTCCTATTGATGACGTCACCAATGACATAACAGATGACGTGGACATCGTGGTCTACACCCCAAAACATTAAATGGAACATGACGGAGACACCAGTAGCTAACATCATGCCAAGTTTTAGGCGTCTGACACAAATCAATCAACGAAGTAAGTTAATTTCAGTATTTGGTCATTATTATGGCGGCCATCTTGAATTTGGCGGCCATGTTGGAAACAAATTGTGTGGGTCCTTATCAGAAATTGATCGGGTCATCATTGGCTACTACTATGCCAAGTTTCGTACTTTTACCTCGAAGTGCACAATATTTTCACCATATTGCTCTACTATTGTGGGACCGTCATGAAAAGGCCGTGTTATTGTACAAACAACATCTATTATTATTATTATTATTATTATTTACACCCCCAATCAATGTCAAAGTCGTATTTACATCACCCCATTTGACACCATGTCTACCCTTAATCGATGTCAGACGCTTATATATACCAACGAATGAACGTCAGACGTTGTTTTTTTGCACCAAAATCAACTTCCGAAGGGGCGGCATAGGCCTGCGTGCCCCCAAAGTCAACATCAAACGCCTATAAACGTACCCTTTCGATGTTACACGCGTATGTACCCCAACCGACATCCTTATTCCACGTCAAAAAATACAATTATGGTAGATGGGGCACTCATATTATCGAAAGTTCTCTCGTGATATCGCGATTTTCAACGAGACTTCACCGGAATTCTAATAAACAACCTCTTTTCCAGTATCAGAGAATTACGTTCAAATACTGGGGGAACATCAGTCAACTCAACTTTAGTCATATTTTTTCAATAAATCACTCAAGCTTCAGTTGACAAATAACTCAAATTAAGTTAACAAGTCACTCAATTCTGGATGAAACACGTACGCGCGATTCATTAATGGAAACTAATACGGCAGTGTCGTTGTTTTATCATTTCCACAATGGTGTAATATTTGCTCCATTATCTTACTCGTCGTTCACAGTGGCTTGAAGAAGAAAGGACAAGGGATTGCTGGCCGTGTAGAAATATGAACTCTATTTCTATATATCACAATAAAAATCCCTCCAATGGCCACCGCCCACTGCGAACTGATCTGGTACGCATGCGTGGTGACCTGGTAGATTACACTTCATTCTTCCGTTGTGGTAGCCATGCATTTCCAAGTAATGATTTCCGTAATATCCCCGGAGAGAGCCGAAGAGCCCTTTCAGGACGGGATATCGGCGACCGTGGATGTAGATGTACATATAGAGGTCCTGATTAGCTTTATCTGTGCCTTGCTGGAACATGGTATTAATCCCGGCATCACCAGCCACGAGGAGTAATTCCTCTTTACCTCCACCCATAGGAGCTAAAAATAAAAACCAAAAGTGATTTGAAGAATAGATTGTTGTTCAACTCATAGATATATCTGACCAGCAGTCTATCAAACTGAAAGTTTGACTATAAGCTTTCTATCCACAGCAGCATGATCAGCAGCTCCCGCATATGAACTAAACCAGTGGAATACCACTTAAATGAGTTTACGTTGATTACATCACACCTCTGTGACATAAGGGAGTAAAGTAGGATTTAACGTCGTTTTCAATTATGTTTCAATCATATCACGACGGTGCTTACATATGTGCCAGAATACGAGAGTGCCCGCATAAGCCATTGTTGGCTCTTACTCGGTTGACGCCGTCTGATGCTTGCCGAGCTGAACCAATAAGCAAGGGTCATACTTCTGAGACGGTAGACTTCTGATGTGGTTTTATTTTGTAGATATATCAAAGGTTAAGATTTCACCTTACATCACTGATAACTTGGTTGATCCTGAAAGTCTAAAACAGCACAACATGCTCAGGGGTACAAAAAATTAGCCTATGTAATATCACAGGGGTGGGAAAGTGGATTCCTGTGGAGGAGGGGGTTATAACCTTGTGTTACCATTCGTCCGTTAGTGAATTCAACGCGGAAGAACGTTTAATTATCAGTTTCAGATCGATTGACGTCCCGGGTGATTACTTCCAAGATAAATGTGGGAGACATGAGGAACCATTAAAGTGATCGTAAACCCTCAAGTAAAGTTTCCATCAAATGAAAGACCATTGCGAACAGTGTCGGAAAATATTTATTTTAATTTTTTACGATTTTATTACACAGAGTAAACTGCAATTAAAGCATGGTATTGGTGGTCTGTTGCAATCATATTTAGGTCACACTGCCGTAATGCATATATTTCAAACTTTGTATGCACTTTCCAGTGCTTGATTCAAGCTTAAGGTATGTATACTTTGAGTTTCAACACAGACACACTGTTCCAATGTGCATGTTTCAAAATCTGGGAAATTAAATGCAAGATTCAAATTGACTTGACACTCATGAGTCACCATCTTCCAGGTTTTGGTGAAACATTCACATTGGAACAGTGAGTCTGTGTTGGAACTCAAAGTATACACACCTTAAGCTTGAATCAAGCACTGGAAAGTGCATACAAAGTTTGAAATATATGTATTAAGGCAGTGTGACGTCACTGGACCTAGCTATGATTACAACAGACCACCATAGAATGCCATGCTTTGATTGCAGTTTACTCTGTGTAATAAATCGTAAAAAAAACTAAAATAAATATTTTTTCCCACACAGTTTGCAATGGTCTTTCATTTGATGGAAACTTTACTAGAGGGTTTACGGTCACTTTAAGCTGTATTTACTCAATTCATCGTGTTCTTTTATGGCTGTACGCGAATGATCCCGGGCAATGAACAAAGATAACAATGTTTTATTCATGAACATGATTGTTGAATAGAATTTCGAACTTTCCAAGAAACACCTACCGATGGCACAGCCGGCGAGCGTGACGGATTGAAACGAGATGGAGAGGGTCAGTGGAACTGATTGCTGTCGTTCTTGAGTCTACTTGAGAATAGTAGAATGAGAGACCGTGATTCAGAGAGTCAAAAAGACAGACTTTTTCATTTCGTGAAATGGTTCTGCTGGAGTGAATTACTGACAAGTACTATAGTAAACAACTGAGATCAATACATCCTGGAAACTGATACGTTCATCAATATCTGCATCAAGAACATTTGCCACAGATTATAAATTTTATCTATTTATGACTAGATGTTCGTTTTAACCATGTTATTTACATTTCAGTTTTATAGATCTCGACCCCCATGAAAATAGGACTAGTCCTATGGGGTCATATCGAGATTAAACAAAGCTTATTATTATTATTATTATTATTATTGCATAGGGAGAACAATGGATAGAAATTATTCGAAACCAGGTTGAACCATTATCATATCGCGTTCAATAAACGGAGTGACGCGCAGATTTCAGTCATTCCCTCAAATTGTAGTAATTTCGTTTTCTCTCGTGTTGTAATGAAAACCATATCGCTTGGGTCAATGGCACATCGGACATTACCCATAAGCCAGTTCATTCAGCATCGCAAGAAACAGAAACTTTCCTTGATAGGAAAACTGACAATTAAATTATAACAACCATATGAAGTCATGGTATCGGGGATGAACTCACAGAGCCACCGAGGCATGGAGTCACGATCCGAGATTGCAGCACTGGCCTGAAGGGAGGTGTACAGTGAGTGTGGTTACAGCAACTCATTTAGCTCTTCACAAAGTAGGTACTGAAAGTAACACAGAGACCACAGGTGCCAACATATTTCTACAAATGGCGTCTGAGAAAATCATTGTCCTCGAATGATCGCACAATCATCTTCACTCTGCTGCAGTTGCAATGTATTATATAGACTGATTGCCTATCACAGTCTGACAATTCGAGTCTTGTATATGTTGCTGTCGTAATATTAGTTATTCAGGTTTCCCCCCGGTGTATGAAAGGTTACGGCCCTCTCTGAGAGGGTCGTAACTTTCCATACACCCGGGGGAAAACCTGAATAACGAACTTATTACCCCTCAAGCCTTTTTATTTTATAGTGAAAATATTGAAAAAGGTATATCATTTATAACCAACGGTACAACGTACAAACCCAACGGGCCATTTCGGTTACGAAACTGTCCGCATTTTGCTACTGCACTGTGAGAAAAGCGCGCCACAACAATCCATTTCGATCTGCTTTCATTCGAAAATCGTCTTTTTTTGGAAGAAATGACACCTTTTGGTGAGTTATGTGTCAGAAACTTCAGTGAAAGTAATGCAGTATGACTTTATTCCATTAAATTTTGACGAATGATCTAAAGTTATTCCATAAATATTGAGATATGGTCATCTGAACTTTCGAAGCGAGAGCATCGTTTCCAATCGCACGCGAGTTGTTTTTTATATACCCCGAGTAGCAAAACGTCACTCTGGGTGTATGGGTTTATACGACCCGACCTTTTAACCAATCACAATCCAGATATTGAATACAAATTTGCTTGTAGGGTAATAATGTATTATATAGACTGGTTGCCTCTCACAGTCTGACATTTCGAGTACTGTATATACACAAATTGGAAGTGTTTTGGAGTTTGACTTCAAGGTATTATTTTTCTGAATTTTATCTATTTCTGACTTGTATCAACGGTTGCAAAGTATTCTTCCGACCTAAAACACAACATTCGAAGGAATGCTCCAGTATCGTACTTCCTGTTTGCCAGAAGAGGATAAAATGAGTAGTTTTCTGAAGACAATAACAAGCCGTTACGCGCCGGCTAAAAAGGGGAACTTGATTGTTTAACTGACATGGGACTGACCTTCCTGTACATCAGAAATCAGAAACAAATTATCTATCTATAACTACAGAATTAACGAGAATAGTCCTGGTTGATTTCCGCGAAACACTCTGAGGTGAACCTACTTGTCGTGACCTTGGCCTTGATGCCCTTCTTCTTGCAATATTCCTCCAGACCCTTTTTGACATCCTGCCATTCGGCGAGGTAACCAAGGTCGATGTCTCCGCTATCCCAGGGCAGTAGCCCTCTAACCTTTACCGCACCCAGCGCTGCACCACCGTCTATATAATATGATATGTTCTGAAAGTATAGAAATGGCGAATAAGGGATTATTATTATCATTTTAGTATTTCAGAAATATAAATTTCAGGTCTCTCACAAGAACACAGTTAAACACATTTTTCACTTAACGCCAATCTTTCTGAGAATGTAAAGCACAAATATAACTCCAAATTTGGCATCCTGCCCTGCCAAATGTGTGGTTTGAATCATGAAAAGTATCACCTTAACAGTCAAATCTACGAAGCAGATTTCTGATGAAATATGCTGCAGATTACGATGTACTTTCGCGACTTCCAGCAGACATTGCAGGAAAAAGAAGCTTGTGCACTACTCACCGCGTGCACATGCGCACCTCAGCAGCTGCCATTTCTGTACTACTCTCCGAGAGAGCATGTGCGTATTACCCCGATTTTCTTTCACACAACGAGCGCGTCAATATGCCACCCTGCGCGCCACATTTGCACTCAATATAACCCACATCTCCCCAACCCGCCCCCTACGCACCTCGGAAACTGCCCTTTATATACTTCTACCCAGTGCGCATGCATGTATCCCTGGGCCTACAGCGGTCAAGACCCTATACACAATGAAACCTCGTTCATCCATGCCCATCCCTAGGAGCTAGCGTATAAGGGAATATGTATACTGACGACGTCATAGTCATGTGGTACTGGGCACCACCCACGTGGTGTAGTTAGTGTATGAACTGCAAGAGGATATCTCAAAGTTATTGTAGGAGATGCAAGAGGATAACTCATACGCCTATATTTGCTCAAACCACCCCTCTCTAGACATCCAAACCTTCAAATGTCGACATGCGCATGGTTTTACATGTACCCTTTAGAGTTCCCTTCATTACACATAGATGCCTCACCAATAGAACGAAGAAAAACAAAACAGCCTAGTCTAGGCGTCTCGTTGCGTGAAATCCCATGTCTCTAGTCCCTCTGGTTCTCAGAACAGCTTTCCACTTCCGGATGCGCATGTGCAGGTCAACTCCCTCCCCAGACTACAATAGGTCTCACTGCGTAGTTTCGCAGTTTTGGCTAGTGGGATTCCCCAGAACAATGCATGATGGGGATTTCCCCTGCTGATGTTAATTGTAATATTGGGAATTTCTTTTCTTTTTAGATTTTGTTTTAAAGAGTACACGCCAGAATCTAATTGCTGATAAAAAGCTGCAAGATTATGTGGTTTTTCTCCAATATGGAGGAAAGACAATATCAAGGAAGGTGACTCTGGGCGCCCTCGCGTATCGACTGTTTTCCAAATTTGTATCATTCGTTGTAAATGACGATGAAAACGAGCTGTCGATGACCTATGCAAACAGTACTTTTTCAATCTTCCAAACATTCTCTCCGAACATACAGTAATTTTCATGTTTGGGGTAGGGGTTGTTGGTCAATAAAATTTAGGTTTCCAACATAATTTTAATAATTCGGGCTTTTTTTACACCACTTTGTAGCCGAAATTCTTACAATATTTTTCATATACAGTTGTGGATAGTCGCATCAATCTTTATTGTGATCAGAGGGGTTTGTGATTGTGTATCACTGTCATTTGAGTGTATCACACGGAAACTCTTTTCTGTGTGCTTGAAGATTCTATGATTATCACCCGTGCGCAAAAACGTTGCATCACACGCGGATGCAGGGCTATTATTTTATCGCATCTTGTGGGCCCTTGACAATTTCCAACTTTTTCCAGCAAGAAGCATTCGGTCTTGCTAAAAATAGCTCCCATTCCATTTTTTTGTTGACCATTTTGCGTTCAAAGTGCCTGAACTCGTCTTTCGTGTGTAGAGACTAGTTGTTTAGTGTAGTACAAAAGTCTAGTAGTTTAGGCGTTTTGACAAGTGCCAGTGTCGTCTAGCTATTCGTCTAGCTATTAGGTTACTTACACACTTCTAGTTATTTACTTCTGGGTATATACAATGTACAAATTTGTATTGTCCACAGAGGCAAAATTGCAAAGTACGTCAATCATACGCGAGAACATTTATGCCTATCAGGCCTGTGCACCGGACCATCTGAATCTGACGTGCGGCATGTGTTTGATGCGCAATCGATATCCAGGGGATATTACACTAATTAAACAGTGTTTGTCCTACAGCTCTTACTATTCCCTCAAGGAGAGCCAGGCACGTATAACTGACACTGATTATGACGCTGATTTGATGAGGTGTAATGTGATATATGGCATCTGTAAGGCTCATGATCCACGTGGAAATCTTCCCTAAGTGGCAAGACTTGACATAGGTAAAACCCTTGATGTGTCACAAAGGATATGTGACATTTACATGTAGAAACCTCAATCCAAACCCTTGCAATATCAGGCTTTTCTTGAAGCTTGTGATGGTTAATTGGATAAAAATGGATACTATTACATCGTACGTTCCAAACTTGGTAGTTTTCTGATGTTTAATCAAATCATTTCCACTGAATGCAGCCAGTGTTGGTGATTAAGGAGACCGCTTCTGCTGATATTCAACAAAGAGAGAAAGATTTTTAAAAAAGAAAATCGGCTTTTTTGCCGTCACACGCAATGGAGTTTCTCGTCCTTTGATTTTTATACATAGGCTTCATGCTAAGAAGATACCGGTACATGTATTCATGTGCTATGTTCAGGTCCTCACCCTTATATCTTGAAACTTTCCCGTGTGTACAGTATGACTCCTCTTCATACATCACCTCAAATACTTCACGGTACGTGATTGTAATCTAGTATTTAACTGGAAGATTGAAGATGCAAAAGGAATGCGAACAACAAACCTGTGATTCAAAATAATCCGCCCCTACTTCCAAATTGAACCGGAGACCCTCATTAAACTGTGGCTTCGCATATACATTCGTCTTCACCCAGTGTTCGTCGTTGTCTTTTATTGACCTCTTCAGTTCTTCAGCTTTAATTTTTCGCCCCAATGAATCTTTGAGAATATACACTTGGTGCTTGTTCATAAAGGCAAATTTTAGTTCCTTATCAACATTAGTTGCGCACGCAGGTGAAACTGAGAAGAACACTTCCGGTCTCAGCCCAACCACTGCTTTTCCTTTCGCGCGGAGGAAGAAGTCCGTGGTAGCCATAGCGTCCAACTCTGGGTCGAACGGTCCCACTTTTTTAATACTAGCTGTCCTACCCATGAACGAAGACGAGGTTTCTTCGCAGACCATCATATCGCCAACACTGTAACGATATTCCATAGTCTGCGAAAATGTCCAGTTGCACATACGCAGGCGGTAGCACGGTGCCTCATACAATGGGTATTTCACTCCTTGCTGGTGTTCAAGATTGGAGCCCCCAACAAAATCCAGTTCCGGTAAAGTTTCCAGCGCATGGAACAGCCAACTCACACTCTGGTCCGAGTTGTAATGTGATAGACTCGCTCCAGACGACAGGTATAAGAAGTAGTCCGTCTTAACCTTTGCCGAGAGAATCTCCAAAGCCTTACCTTCCTTTTGCACATCCGGAACATACTCGACTTGGTTCGAGGATATGTTCAAAGAATTCACAGAGGAATGTGTTACTATAAGTCTAATGCGAGGATAGTTTTGCGTTATTGTCTCCAGTCTATGTTTAAGGCAGAGACTGGACTCTCCCAATGAGAATAAGACTACAGTCACTTTATCTTCTACTAATGCCCTAGCCTTCTCGAGATCAAGATCTCGTTCAAGCTTTCGCGTTTCTGGAATAGTTTTCTCGATCTCATAATGAAGATTATGCCTCTTCAGTTTATTCTCCAGTGTTTCGATTTTCTGATGTGCTTTCACAAGCTGGTCTACTGTGGATACCTTGTTCTCATCAGAAGACGATTTTTTGATTATGTCCTCGAGATATGATATTTTTCTTTGCGCCTCAACCAGTTGTTCTTTTAAACGAACATCATACGAGCTTTTCCCATTTGATGATCCAGATTTCGAGTTAGTCAATTTCAGGAACAGAAAACAGAGGAGAACGCAACAGAATAAGAAGAAGAATCTTTTGAGCAATTTGTACGGCATGTTAAGAATTCTATTGTGGACAAATTCTCGGAAGTGGGCACAGAAGAGGCAAGTGATTCGGTTGACTTAGTTGTTTTAGAGTTTGTACCGTTCAGTCAGTTGCCCCTGTAGATGTTCATCACAGCTAGTTGTTACAGCTCGTTCCGTGCATATAGTTTTCTCAGCAGCCCCCTGAGTTTGTCCATAATTTAGGACGTTCAGTTCAGTTTGCTGCACCACCGGTTGTTGAATGAGCTCCAGCGGTTGTTCCGTTGTCCCAGTGGCTGTTGCTCCAGTGATTGTTCAGTTTGAGTCTGTTGTCCTAGATAGGATGGTTTTGTCTATCATCAATTCCAGAGATGGCGGATTGCTTGAGAATTACAAAGTGTTTCTCAAATCTAAGGCTTCATTCAACCAGGGGTCCCGTGATGTTCCGCATCTGCAAAATGTAATGTAAAAATTATATTTAAACATCAAAGAGCAATTACGACTTATTTCGGTAAACTGAAACCATTATTACTAACCACTGCCATCGAGGGGTTTCATACGACCGTGTAGAATTACCACATACGATTCCAATCACCATCATGAGGTCAGCAATATCTCTCGAGCTAGCATCAGACCGGAGTTCAATAATCACTCCCGGGTCTTTGTTTTGAAATTTAAGAGCAAACCTTTGTGGATTTTATTTTAAGCTGGGATTTTTCAGCATTTCTGATAAATTTGATATTTCAAATTGCAGATGAGGCTTCAAACTGTACTTCCTGGTGTTGATTTGGCCACCTTGAGAGAAAGCATGGTAGAAGGACACATGACGATTGGAAGTGAAAAGGTTCTCTGTTTACAAGTTGAATGACATTCGGTAACACCGGTCAGCTGTCAATGGCGGCAAGTTGAAATTTTCATGGTCAACGTCCGTCAAGACTTTCATTGTTAATGTCCCACAAGGTAAATATTGTCATGACATGTGGATTTATTCATCGTGACTCTTCTGGATTTTTGACGCTAATACATAACAAGTAACGGAATTATTAGTAGACTAATGCCAGCTCAAGAAAACCTCTCGAGGTGAGGAATACCTCTGGAGCTCTGGAATATCTCTCGAGCTCAGGAATACCTCTCGAACTCAGGAATACCTATCGAGCCCAGGAATAACTCACACTAATCAGTGCGATTGTATCGTGCAAAGAGACCGCGCGTCATTAACGAGAACTGTTGAAAACCATGATGGGAAGGTCCATCATCTCGATGTCAGGAATAACTCGGGATCAGGAATAACTCTCGAGGTCAGGAATAACTCGCACTAATCAGTGCGATTATATCATGCAAGGAAACCGCGCGTTATTATTGAGAAACTTCGCAAACCATGATTGGGAGCTCTATTATGGTTCCTAATGACAGGTACATTTTGCGTAAGGGCCCTCGGTGGCCGAGTGGCCTAAGGCGCTTCGCTGGTGACCGCTAGCCTCACACCGCTGAACCGGCACGGGTTTGAGCCCAGCTGGTCCATGTGTGAAAGTCTGTCAGTTACTTGCCGAAGGGCGGTGGTTCTCTCCGGGTACTCCGGCTTCCTCCACCAACCAAACTGACTGTCACCATATGAGTGAAACAAACTTGAGTGTGACATTAAGCCAAATTCCCTCCCTCCCTTCATTTTGCGTAGAGGCGCGACGCATAATTCAAATCCCCGGTTTATTACCGTAATAGCTTTAGACGAGTGACATTTTTCCCCAAAGGAGCCCTATTTTCGGGTTTAAGTAATTAAACGCAACATTAAAAGGGTGGTGGTGGTGGTGGTGGTGGTGGTGGTAATCGACACCGGAGTACTGACAAGAAGTCATATGAACACACAGATAACACTGACTGCATATTTCTAAAAGCATCACAAGAATCAAAAGCGATCCCTGTGATGATTGTACTCCAACCAGGCCTTTATTTGTAACTGTTCATGTGAACATTTTGAAATTTGGTCGAGATTTGGACGAGAATAGGTCGCGGTTAGGCCGTGACGCGAGATTTGGTAGCGGTTAGTAATCTAGTAATCTCGCGTTCTCGACCAAATCTCGCGTTATGACCCAGCCGCGACCTAACTTCGACCTAATCACGCGTCGCGACCTAACCGCGACATTAGATTTGGTCGAGATTTGGACGAGAATATCACAGCCAGAAAAAAAGGTGATAACTATCAACCCGAAGAGTTGAGTTAGAGCCATCCCCCTTTTTTAAGGTCGCCTTTAAAAATGATGACCATCAGCTCTGAAGTGTGATAAGCAATGATTGTAAATTTAGGTCATCACCTTTTAAGGGCGACAAGGCAAAATCATCACCATTATAAGGCGATGACCGTCACCATCTCAAAGTGATGGCCAGGGCCTCATTAACAAAGGGCTCGTACGGCATATGAGACGCGTAACCTATACACTTAGTGTCATCTTAGGGAAAGGAGTGCTATTCACGAACACTGCGCAAATTGAGAGAACGCGTAACATCCTCTTAAATCCACTAAGTTAAGGGAGCTCTGTATCTCCCGTAAACCCCTCTTAACGCCAAGAGACGCCGTTTGCACGAGAGGTTTGTTCGTGTTATTACCGTGTAAGCTAATAAATAATAATAAAATTAACCATTTTGTATCCCATTGTATGTGTACCAATTATTCCAGCATATTTCTCCACAATGCTAATCGAGTATTACGTGATATCGAAATTAGCATATGCTTCCGCCATCATTTTTCGCTTGAATAGACCTTCAACGAAAATTTATATTTATTTTGACATAGGCGAGATATTGTGCAGCTAAGCATGCGCGTCCCTATTGTTCATCTCATTTTGCAGGGTATGGGATGCAGCCCCCACTTCCCCCTCTTCATATGAATACTCTAATGAACCACTGGTCACTGGATACAGATAATCAATATGTAAACCCACATCTTTGTAAACATCGCATTATGGGTTTGGCTGTCTAGTAGGATCCTTGCTTTCTAGGAAACTAATGCTATGCCGATGCTCGATACCATAACACTATAGTTAATATATCAAATCACCTCGAGAATAATACAATTTTTGTTTGTAATATAGGCTCTACGCCCTATTTATCACTTAGTTTGACCAAATTCGGGATTTAATTCTTGGATTCGGAAATACCACTGGCGTGAGAAATTCGAACACCAAATAAGATAAGACACTGACAGGACAAGATGTGGGCCTGCACTCTCAGAAATATTCAGGGAATAATCCTGAATAGATCAGGCTGCACATCCACAACTCAATTTCGGGGATTTTGCCTGAAATCCAGGGATAATTCCCTGAAATTCAGGTATATCATCCATGAATTAAAGCTAGATTACCTGAATTTTAGTGGATTTTATGTATCTGAATAGGATCGGGAACTTTCTAATCAGGGTGGTAGATTTGCCTAAATTTCAGGTAAAATCCTCTCATTCAGGAATCTCTTTTCTGAAATTCAGGAAATTATCCCTGGATTTCAGGTAAAATCCCTGAAATTGAGTTGTGGATGTGCAGCCTGATCTATTCAGGATTATTCCCTGAATATTTCTGAGAGTGTGGTGCCATAATAATGTTTTATCATTCTGAGAACAACATGCAGTTTACATCGTATGCATGGGAGAAGCATAGTGCCTGACTGCATTCCATTCTTCCTCCTTTAATTTTAAATTTTCTTGCCCTTTTTACCACCAGAAAGTATCGAAATAACTTATTTTCTCGGAAATAATCATTTTCATGTAACTTGTCTGTAAACAGACAAGTTTACAGCTAAATTAACATGAACAATCTTCATTTTTAAGCAGCATGTTACTTTGGGAGTCTCGTGTAACTTCAAGAGACGCCGTGTGTGGTTTGTGAATACCACTTAGTCGAACAGTTGGTAACATTCTCGCAAATCTTTCGTAGCGTTCCCGTTAATGAATAAGAAGCCCGTAACTTGATGACTCCTGTAAATAAGACCCCTGATCTGATCACCATTGAAGGGTGATGGATCATCAACTTTTTTCTGGCTATCTAGGTCGTGGTTTGGTCGCGACGCAAGATTAGGTAGCGGTCAGGTCGCGACTAGGTAGCGACGCGAGATTCGGTCAAGAGGGCGAGACTACAACGAGATTCTCGACGTAGCCGCGACGAAATCTCGCGACCAAATATCGTCATAATCTCTCCATAGGTAATCTCGCTTTTTTCTCTCCCTCGATATGAAAGGGCGAATGAATCGCGAGAACGCGGGTGGCCGCAGCCGGTTTCCATGTGTTTTAGAACTCGCTAACTCGGCTATCTCGTGTACTGTAAATCGGACCCCAGTCAACATTACATCAACAGTAGGCATGAATAAACCACGTAAAACACCGATACATGTATTGAGAAAACTAATGACGTGAACTGTAATGTCCAAATATAAAAATTATAAAGTATTACTAAAAGAAAAAAAACACGAAACAAATTTGTGCACATGACTTTCCGCTGAGTGGATTTCGTCTGGAACACATTATTCATTCAAATACTTGCAAGCAATATGGTCTATGTTCCCAACCAGTCATCATCGGATTGGCATGACAATTTCAAGGTAAAGAAAATATACGTAAAACACCGACACATGTATTGTGAAAACTGAAGACGTGGGCCGTTATGTGCGGCGCCGTAAACGGGACACGCAATTTATTATTTTCACTAAATCGTGCACACGAGATAGCTGTTAAGCCATGCACACCGTGACACGAGATAACAATTATCTCGTGCGCACGGATTAGTTAAGTCGTGCGGACGAGATAATTGTTACGTCGTGCGTACGAGATAATGGTCAAGTTGTGCGCGCGAGATAATCAACCAATAGAAATGGACCTAATATTCGGTTATGAATTGTGTGTATCATGACTGACGAAAACTGAGGAAGCATGGAAGAGACATGGAAAAAAATCTCATGAGTCCTTCAGTACTACTATAGGAAGTACTACTATAGGCAGGAGAGATAGACCGATACAAACTATTTGTTTTATTCTAGATATTACTAAAGCTATAAACATTAGCTACATATCGATACTGAAATATAATAAGTAGAATATCTAATAAAACCTGAACAATTATCTCGTGCGCACGACCTAACAATGACCTCGTGCGCACGACTTAACAATCTCGTGCGAACGACTTAACAATTATCTCGTGCACACGACTTAACAGTTGTCACGTGCGCACAATTTAACAGTTACCTCGTACGCACGACTTGACAGTTATCCGGTGCGCACGACTTACCAGTTATTGCGTGCGCACGACTTACCAATTATCTCGTGCGTACGAGATAATATGAAGAGTCTATTGGCTGATTATCTCGTGCGCACCAGTTAACAATTATCTCGTGCGCACGACTTAGTAAAAATCATAAATTGCCTGTCTCTTTTACGGCCCCGTAGTAATGCCCAAATATAAGAATTATGAAGTTTAACAAAGATAAAACCAAAAACACACACACAAAACATATTTGTCTACTTAATTGACTTTCCGCTGAGTCTGGATCTCATCTGAAAGGTATCGCTAAGCGACCACCTTATTTATTCAAATATTTGCAGGCACTATGGTCTATGTTCCTAACCAGTCACTTGCACCGTCGGACTTGCATTACAATTTCAGAGTAAATCTCAGGTCGGTGTCCTATATTTGGGAGTGCGAGGCCTGGCGGCTAATGGAACTTACGAAGTATTGGTGTCTCAAGGATTGTATATGTAGTGTATTACTTACTATGCACCGAGATTTGGTGTATACCGGTGTGAAGGCTAACAATGTCCTGACTAAGTGTGTCCCTTTTCTATACAAACTAAGGACGGATACCAACCATTAAGCGCATGATATATTTGAAAGTCGTGTTATAGGGAAGAGTAATTTATTTGGTGTATTCTGTTTGAATTTAGTAAAGTCATATATCAATAACGTTTACTGTCCCATGGAAAATCCCACTATATCGGGACCCCAAGTGGGTGGGCAGCATGAGCTTGTACCATGTTTGCTGCCACAAGGGAAAGATTAATTTTCTCTACATAGCTGTACATAGCTAGGTACACATGTCCAGTTAATCATATCATAGTTAGTTATATCGTCGCTGTATGGCCGAAATATTGCTGAATGCGACATTAAACCCTAACTCACTCACTGTCTCTAGCTAAGATTCATAGCGTCTCCCTTCCCTCACCGCTATGCCAACGACAAATACATTTCCCTGGTAGTAACTCAAACATCTCCATGGCGCACTTATTATTACCTTTGTGCCCTACTATTGGACCTTCATTAACTTGAGAAAATGGGCCGCCATGAATACAAATACCATAATCGATGTTGTGATCATCATCCCCTGTATACACGGGATCAATAATGACGAAAATGCCCATCTTCTTGACCCTCGATTTCAGGTGATTTTGAGGCTCCATAGGGATAATTTTAACGTCTGTAATTAATATATGACCAACGAAGGGCCAGCTAGTCTGCCATTTCTGTATTTTTATTCATGGCGGCCCATTTTCCCAAGTTAATGAAGGTCCAATAGGGCGCAAAGGTAATAATAAGTGCGCCATGGAGATGTTCGAGTTACCACCAGGGAAATGTATTTGTCGTCGGCATAGCGGTGAGGGAAGGGAGACGCTATGAATCTTAACTATCACTGTCTCCCACTATAACATATTTGACATGAAAAATATATCCAGATAAATAAAATACACTAAATAATAGTTTTAGGACTGATGGATAAGAATGTTCTCGTGATCAGTGTCCCTTTTCATATCCTTTTCTATTGCAACCAAGGACGGACACTTGTCCCCAATGTGGAGGAAAATGTCATAGCTGGGTTAGAAGATAGGGCCCTGACATTCGTATCAACCGGACATTTCTTAGCCTCCACACCGGCATAAGTTCACAAAGATTAAGCACATAATACTGAAAAGCAGTTAAGCAAATACTGTATTTTGTACGTTACAACAAAGATTGTGTAACTTACATATGGAAACTACTTTAGGATGTATTAAAAAACAATTTCTTCGTCAGTAACTGTACGCCATTTTATAATACATAATAGGCCATTATGCCTCATATAAGCAAGTTAGAATATTGTTTTTTCCGTGAATAAGGACAGTTTATCATCCAGAAATCCAATTAATACATGACCCAGGGTACAGTATGCCATGGTGGTGAAAACATGTGTCTTCCCGGTGGATGTGCTCATAAGCGTAGATAGCAAACTGATAGTTCAGCATCAGCTATATGAATTATACATGGTAATATTCAGTCAGTTAACATTTTGCCATTAGCATAATCATCTGAAAGAGGAATTCTCTCTCAAACTAAATGAAATGACAAGCTGTGATGTATTTTCCTTCAACCGATAACTGTCACAGACTATATTTCCACAAATCCACTCATGGAGATATCTCTCTATTATCACATGTGCCTTGTTGAAAAATACAGCTCTGCAAACCATTAATGATCTATCGCAATTGTGTGTCAGATATGTTTTGACGAAAGAAGAATAATTATGCAGATCCTACCAGCTAATTATCAAACAAATAATAATCTAGATTATAGGCAAACTTGATGTTCTACCATGACGCCCTACCATGCCATTTACCATGTTACATTTTACATTTTCAACAATATAAGCCATGCTCCTATAGATGCATCTTCTTCAGCTGCAATCTTTCTTGCAGTTGCACCTGATAACCTCAAAGAGTGCCAGTGGAACTGGTGGCAGTTCAGTTTTCACAGAGAGAAGCCGCCCACCCTCATTCTTGTGGCTGCAATGGATGGTCTTCCCCTTTCCACTCTAAACACGCGAACTTTGATACTTAGCTGATGCTGATGTTGGTGAAAGGTTTTGAATGCCAGTATGTCGGCACCTCTTCCCACTTCCCTTATATGTGTTGTAATTGTACCTGCACATATATGGGTCGTTTTTGTCACAGAAACGCTTGTATCTCATGCAGCCAATTGCTTCGTCAGGGTTACCATTGTATAAACACACAAGCACCTGCAATAGATAACCTCAATCGGGACTCCCAATGGCCTGGTTGAACACTTCAGCTTGTTGGCGAAATAGCTCATTGAGCGTTGTTTTCTTTACGGCCGCACATTTGCCAATGCCATATGGTCAGTATACTGTGTCACAGCCCTGAATGGCATGCACAAACAGCATATTTGTGCAGACTTACATTCCCAGCACAGCCTTTGTGTTCTTGACATTCCAAACTATCCGTTTCTTTGCATTCTCTCTTGGCTGAAAGTAGATGCCATTGTCATCCATGTCTGCATGAAAACAGAGCAGAACTAACAGGTCAGTATCATAACCAACCAAAGTTTTGATGCTTTCAGTCGAATAAATGGCAGCTCTTACAATAAAAACATCTGCATATGAAACATCCCGCCCTTTCCAACTGGTCACTCATAAGAGTAATGAACTGCTACTTGTTGACGTTGTTTGCTATAACAGGGCTACACCACCAAGCGCATCCACTCAAAGTTTCTCAAATTTGGCGATACATTTCGCATGCTGATAGCAAAATACGAACGTAGCGTGCAAGATCTATGGCGTTACGTTTCGTAACTTGTGTCTAATTCCGCATAACCCGTGGCTAGGGGCCGTATGAACCCATGTACTTCAAGATCCTCATGGTACTCATATGAACAGTCACAATCAAAGTGTGACCGAGATACATCATTCTTTAGATGACGACTTTACAACGAATATTATGGATTAAGAATACTGATCGGCGATACGGATTTGATATTTTTGGAACATCATGATGTCTTGCCGGCAGCATTGAAAACTGTTGACCGCTTCTCTCTTGCAGGAAGCAAGCCTATGTTTATGTATACTATGATTGTCTTTATGAATTTGGTGCTAATACTGTTATATGGAATATGGAATAGGTCTTTGGATTATGGACGCGGATATTCTCTAATGGACGACGGCTGAATTATGAATGACGGACCAGACGCTTGTAATTCGTCTTTCTTTGACTGAATGACCATGTCACTAGCCTGGCCGGAGAGTTTGGAATGTCAAGAAGACAAAGTCTGTGCTGGGAATGCAAGTCTGTACAAATATGTTGCTTGTGCATGCCATTCTGGACTGTGACACAGTATTCCGACCATAGGCATTGACAAAGGTGCTGCCTTGAAGAAGACAACTGTCACTGAGCTTTTTCGCCAACAAGCTGAAGTGTTCATCCAGGTCATAGGAGTCCCGACGAAGGTCATTTATTGCAGCAGCATAGAAAACGCTTATATGTTTATACAGTAGTAACCCAGACGAATGAATTGACTTGAGGGGAAGACCATCCATTGCAGCCACAAAAATGGGAGTGGACAATTCAATCGGTTTCTCCCTGCGAAAACTGATCTGCCACCAGCTTCAGGGGTTACTTGAGGTTATCAGGTGGAAATGCAAGAAGGATTGTAGCTGAAGCAGATGCGCCTGTAAGGATCATGGCCTGAATTGTTCAAGTGTGTGTGGAGAATGCAAACGACTGAGCTATGCAAACTCATCAAACCCAGACCGTTGAAAATGACATTGGTGAAGACTGGTATTGGGATTGATAGTGCTGTGAAATATTCCTCAACTTATGGCACTGTTCATGAGGAATAACAACAAAAGACATCAACTATATGTATGAGAAGTCACTTCCCCTAATAATAAAATCGACCATAGAGGTCCATGTCCCCCGCTAGCAGCACCAGTTATGGTGGATTACATCCACCATAACTGGCGCTGCTGCTGCGGGGGCCATGGACCTCTATGGTCGATTTTTTGGGGTCGATGATATCTCATATCATTGATAAGAGTATGATTTGAAAATGGAGATATCGCTGATGAGCTTAACATAATCTAATACAGCAGATGGCACCCATATTGGATTATACACATCCATAAAACATAATACATGACTGTTCTCTCACTAAGGTCAAGGGACTCCCCAAGTTTGAAGTAGATCAGTTGAATCGTACTCCAGCTATTGTCCGGACAAGATCAAACTGCTTAAAATCCAATGAAATCCAGTATGGCCGATGGTGGCCATATTGGATTAAGCACGTCCTTGAAAAACAATCCTAATCCTCCTCTCAACAATGTCAAGGCACTCCCCAGGTATGAAGTAGATCGCTTGAATCGTTCTCGAGTTATTGTCCAGACAAGATTCAACTGCTTACAATCCAATATGGCTGACGGCGGCCATATTAGATTACGCACATTGCTGGAAAACAATCCCAACCGTCCTCTCACCAATGTCAAGGCACACCCCAAATTTGAAGTTGATCGATTAAATCGTTCACGAGTTATTGTCCGGACAAGAAAATCTAAGATCCAACTGCTTATAATCCAATATGGCTGACGGTGGCCATATTGGATTATGCGCATCGCTGAAAAAAAATCTAAACCGTCCTCTCACCGATGTCAAGGCACTCCCCAAGTTTGAAGTAGATCAGTTGAATCGTACTCCAGTTATTGTCCGGACAAGATCAAACTGCTTAAAATCCAATGAAATCCAGTATGGCTGATGGTGGCCATATTGGATCAAGTACGTCCTTGAAAAACAATCCTAATCCTCCTCTCAACAATGTCAAGGCACTCCCCACATATGAAGTAGATCGGTTGAATCGTTCTCGAGTTGTTGTCCGGACAAGATCCAACTGCTTATAATCCAATATGGCTGACGGCGGCCATATTAGATTACGCACATTGCTGAAAAACAATCACAACCGTCCTCTCACCAATGTCAAGGCACACACAAAGTTTGAAGTTGATCGGTTAAATCGTTCATGAGTTATTGTCCGGACAAGAAAATCTAAGTTCCAATTGCTTATAATCCAATATGGCTGATGGCGGCCATATTAGATTACGCACATTGCTGAAAAACAATCCCAACCGTCCTCTCACTGTCAAGGCATACCCCAAGTTTGAAGTTGATCGGTTAAATCGTCCACGAGTTATTGTCCGGACAAGAAAATCTAAGATCGAACTGCTTATAATCCAAAATGGCTGACGGCGGCCATATTTGATTACGCACATTGCTGAAAAACAATCCCAACCGTCCTCTCACCAATGTCAAGGCACACCCCAAGTTTGAAGTTGATCGGTTAAATCGTTCACGAGTTATTGTCCGGACAAGAAAATCTAAGATCGTACTGCTTATAATCCAAAATGGCTGACGGCGGCCATATTGGATTACGCACATTGCTGAAAAACAATCCCAACCGTCCTCTCGCCAATGTCAAGGCACACCCCAAGTTTGAAGTTGATCGGTTGAATCGTTCACGAGTTATTGTCCGGACAAGAAAATCTTACGGAATTACGGAATCACGGAATTACGGAATTACGGACACCGGTGTTTCTAAGTCCCCCCCCTACTAAGTAGCGGGGGACAATTACTATGAACCAGAATGTAAAATGAAACTTGATAAGTTATGCCGTCAACTTTGCCTATAATTCAAAGTATTATTTGTTTGATAATTAAATGATATATTAGGATCTGCATAATTATTCTTTCATCAACAACATTTGTCTTACAAACAATTGTGATGGATCATAAATGTTTGGCAGATTGTCGTTATATATCTGAACTATTGCTAAACGCGACGTTGAATCTAATTTCTCTCTCTCTAGTGATTGTCAAGGCTGCATTTTTTTTCAACAAGGTACAAACACTATTGAATGTCAGACCCGACACTTGCTACGTGCTTGTGATAATAGAGTTATATCTTTATAAGTTAATGGAACTATTGTCTGTGATTGTCATAGGTTGAAAGAAAATATATCACAGTTTGTCAGTTCCCTTTCGGATAACAATGCTAATGGAAATAATGCCAACTGGCAGGATATTACCATGTATGATTATATACCCTGGTGCTAAACTATCGTTTTGCTATCTACTTTTATGAGCAAATCTATTGGGAATGCAAATGTTTTCACCACCATAGAATAATGTATCCTAGATCATCATGTATTGATTGGAATTCTGGATGATAAACTCTCCTTATTCAGAGAAAAACCAATATTTTCTACCTTCTTATATGAAGCATGATGGTGTATCTTTGTTATAGAAAAAGTTCTATCTCCACCGAATAGATTTTGATAGACATTTAGTTTGTTGTTCTGTGGACCTATTAGAAATGCATACCAGTGAAAACAATTCTGTTGCGATTTGTTTTGGTTCCAGCGAAAAAAACAGATAGATTGCCTGGACTGTCATGAAAATGGTAAAAAGTTCAGATTTTGAATGACCCCATACATCCGCCATTTTGAATTTCTCTATAAATATTTTCGTGCAAGGGTATTATTTTAGGCTGAGTATAACCTTGATATGATAACGAATGGAATGAGTGTAAGTAATGACCCATTTCTTTCACGCTTACTACCAAGTACAAGGTTTTCTTATAGGAGCAAGAGACAGATAAACACTGAAATTTCGCGAAAAAGACGTCAAATTTCAACTTGAAAATTAAGATATTTCCCATGCATATGGGATTGTAGACTTTTAGTATGTTATTTTGGGGACCTATCTGAAATGCATAGCAGTGAAATAAATTCTGTTGCAATTTGTGGTGGGTTGACCCCAAAAACGCGCTACATTTACTGGACTATAGACATTTCGTAGGATTTGAGCCTTCCTTGAACAGGCGGTGTGTCAATTGCTCATGCAGCTTCATTTAGAACCAGGCTATCATGACAGGATGTGCACGAATGGACCACAATAGACAGTTGAGGATTGAATAAAAAGAACCCAGGCCAATTTTCCTCATTACGCAAACTGGTTTACATGTACATGTATTCAGACAGATTTTGAATTTAGTTGGCGCTCACTTTATAAAAAGTATGTGCGCCACTATCTGTGCATTGAGTTTGCTTATATGATGAATAAATATATATTAAATACTATACGATGATTTTTGTAAATATATATATATGTATATAAGCAATATATTACTATGATTTTAATCCACAGGAAGGCGACGAAGAAAAGAGAATGCGATTATAATACTAAGTGCAAGTACACCAGTGATAGAATAATCCAACGACCCTTTGATAAAATCAGGATTAAAAAGGCCATAAAATACTATATGAACCCAAGAAAGGGATATAAACATTATACACAAATTATTTAGAACGTGTCAGAAATGACACAAGCCAATAATTATGTCCACTTATTTAAAGGACTATCTATGATCATACTGTATTATGATTAAGTTAAAAATATGTGTATAATAATTTCATGCTCAACAAATCAGACCAAAGACCAGTACATGTGATATAAACACATAACATTAAAATATAAATTAATATGCACACCAGTCATACATGACAGTCTACATACTAGACTCACCCCCGGGACCTCCACTGGTATCCCGAAGACAAGCAGGCAAGTAGACATTTGTATGGTGCATCACTATATAATGACATATCTAAAATATCAATGGTCTAATTTAGTTGAACATGAAGCGACGTGTTTTTAATATATAGTTTACCACTGCTTTAAATATTTTATCCCTATACTTTTCGGGCTTTAGAATATTGTCAAAAGTATGATTAAAAACCCCAACTAAAGTGAGGTCAACAAATAATTGATACCTATGCCTTGTGTGTCGTGTACAGTTTAAAAGATAATGTTCAACTGTATCCATAACATTACAGGTGTCACAAAGGCCAGTTGGATGCAGGTTCATATTAAATAATACACTATTTACGGCAATATGCCCAGGTAATAGTTTAAACAAGAGAACCTCTGCCCTACGCATGTACATGTATTAGCTTTTCAAATCAATACAACATGGTTTCAGGAGTGTGACTCACACTTGTCTTGGATAACTCTACACGGCTTTGGATTGTCCTTTATATTGGCTGACACGAATTATCATTGCTTTTGAAAATTATGTTGACATAGTAAATGATAAAAAAAATCTTCCAAAAATACTTTCCAAAATAATTTTCATTTCTAAAAGGTCTGTGTCTTATAGCAGCACAATATGAAACTTTCATTAACTGCTTTTCAATATCGTGTGTTTCCTAAGGACAGTTGTTTTTGTGGATTTTTATTTATGTAGATATACTTGCATGTCAGACATGTTAAGCGGGTGATGTTGTGGCAAATTTTCGAAAGTCATGTAATAGGAAACAGTCTCTTATTTGGTGATTCTGCTTAATATAGTAAAGCCATATATCAAAATGTTCCTTGTCTCATGCAGAATCCCACCAGAACATGTTTGACATGCAGGTATATCTACATAAATAAAAATCCACAAAAGCATTTGTTCTTTGAATTGCCAGTAGAAGTCCACAAATAATAAACATGCAATATTGAACAGCCGTTAAGAAAGTTCTATATAGTGTGTGTTACAACAGAGACTATGTTAGATATGAAAATTAGTTTTGAAAGTATTTTTAAATATTTTTTTTCTTTATCGGTAATTATCTCAGTCACGAAATTTTGTGTGAATTGATCCTACCTGACATGTGGTTCAAACCACAGATGTGTGTCAATTAGCAATTAATTATGCAGCTTCCTTTAGGACCAGGCACAATCACAACAGGGTTTGAATCAATGGACTACATTAGGCAGTTGAGGATAGAATAGAAAGAGGTGTGATACACACTTGTCTTGGATAACTCTACACAGCTTTGGCCTGTCCTTCATATCGGCTGACACTAATTATCATTGCATTTGACAATTATGTTGACACAGTAAATGATAAATAAAAATTAAAATACTTTTCAATGGAATTTCTGTTCTAAGATAGTCTTAGTTGTACCAGAGACAAGATAGAATTTTTTAATGTACCTTTCAATCTTGTGCGTTTAATATTTGTGCACTTCTGCTGGCAGTCCCAAAAACATTTGTTTTTGTGGATTTTTATTTATCTCGAAATACATGCATGTCAAACGTGTTATGGTGGGATTCTCCATGTGACAAGGAACATTTTGATGTATGACTTCACTATTCAAGCAGAATACATCAAATAAGAGACTTTCCTATTACATGACTTTCTAAAATTTGTCACTACATCATCCCCTTGAAGCAAGATTCTCCTTAGGACAAGGAACATGTTGGTAAATGACTTTACAATTTTCAAACAGAATACACCAATCATAGACTCTTTCCTGTAACACGAAGATAGCCACTGGACATTCTAAGTCTCCACACAGGCTCCGGACCAAAGATCTGTTAGAGGAATACAGGCAATAGACCGAAAAGCTGATGACGTTTTATCCCTCCTTCAATCACGCGATGAAGTGTGCATCTATTCATCTACATGACAGGTGTCAATTATCCGGAAATTTAACATCGCTAATATAACACGACATTAATTTCCCAGCTGCCACAAGGCATGAATCTTGCATTTAACCGGACAAACCAAAGTAAAGGCTTGCTTAATTGAAGGCGATTGCCAGTCAATAGATCCCGCGTTGGCAATTAAGGGGGAGGAGGAGAGTCCAGTTTCCAACACCAAGTGAAAAATCTCAATTCCAGGTCTCTCATCAGAACACAGTAAAACACTGATTTTACTTACCCCCAATCTTCCTTAGAACGTATAACACAACTACAGCCCCAAATTTGACTTTTTGTCCTGCATTATGTGTAGTTTGAAGCATGAAAAATATCACCTTCATAGTCAAATCTACGAAGCAAATTCCTGGTAAAATATACTACATAATACAATGTAAAATATATAGAAAGATGTCTCAACACTTCATTGAGGTCCGACGAGCAGTTAAAATGACGTGATGTAAACAAATAAATTACAATTTTCATTCAAAGACCAACCACCTCTCTGACTGTAATTTGCAAATACAATCTCAACAATTGTGAAGAAAGTACCATTGACCTCTGCCACTTTCTTTTTTTCATTCGGTAAAAAAGTGATGTATTATTACACCTTTAATATTATAATTTATTTGTTTACATTAAGTCATTTTAACTGCTCGTCGGCCCTCAATGAAGTGTTGAGACATCTTTCTATATATTTTACATTGTATTACGTAGTATATTTTACCAGGAATTTGCTTCGTAGATTTGACTATGAAGGTGATATTTTCCATGCTTCAAACTACACATAATGCAGGACAAGAAGTCAAATTTGGGGCTGTATTTGTGTTATACGTTCTAAGGAAGATTGGGGGTAAGTAAAACCAGTGTTTTACTGTGTTCTGATGAGAGACCTGGAATTGAGATTTTTCATTTGGTATTGGAAACTGGACCCTCTCCCTCCCCCTTAAATTAACGTATGTTATATGAAAGAGATGGCAATTCTATTTTGTTATGATCACCTGTCATTTAATTGCCATGGATGTGCATTGCATCACAGGATAGAAGAGGAATAAAACGTCATCAGACCATGACATGATATGTCAGATGGGGATCACAATAATGCTATTCAATTACCATGTCACTTCCCGCATGTAACACGACAATTAATTGCCAACCCAAAATCGTACTGTTTATATACATAAATAAAAACACGCAAAAACTATTGTTCTTAAGCACCATAGCGTCACTCCCAGTCAGAAACATCCCAAGCGTCGTCTGCACCATGTTGGCACCGTAAACGCCTTATTTGAATCCAGAATGACCCCTAAATCGTCCCAAAATACCCCCTGCGCCCTACTACTCCTCGGCTGCGCATGCGCACCACGACGTCCCTTCCAAAACTAAACCAGTCGTAGTCTGCTTCACGAGCGTTTGCAGATGACACCCTACACAACCCCTTTGGACCACCTAGACCCATTTTCGTGGATATCAAGTCCGTTTTCCGCATTTTTACGAGAATTCCGGAGCTTTACTAAGCGATATTTTGACAAACATCAACCACTTATGTGAACCGAACTGGCTTTCAAGGTCAACGATTATGCAATCCACATTCAAAACCCTAATTTCCCTCCAGAACATTCCCTAATGCTGGGAGATTAGAGTTTTCTATATTGTTTATAAAAAAAACAATCGAAACAACCTTCTGTCATACAAATATCTAGGAGACTTTCGTGGTGTCTATAGATCGTGACCTCTCGCCACATCCGCGACTGCTCGGCCCATTCCGTCGAAGTCATAGTACCTCGCACATTAATGCTTTTACAGCTCTCAGCTGTAAACCGTGATCCGCCGCACGTGAGGCACACCACATGCTATAGGATGTGTTTCCGCTTACAGTCCTCGTTGTATTTCTCCCTCATCAGGAGATAAAATATATATCCAAATGAAATGGATATTCCCTTGAATCTACCCCCAAAGCATCTCTTCTAATTTGAGGTGTTTCTCCCGATTTTGAGTCTAAAGATGATCTCCAATGGTAACGGAAGTCATACAGCTGACATGCGCTGTTCGGAGTTTCCGTGTGATGCTATGCTTTCAACATGGATGCCAATATGGAGTCCTAGCAGTGCGTCACGAGGTACTAATGTCCTACATTATCCAAGGCCGTGTCGAGTGCTCTCGCCATAGTCACCCGGAGCTTCGGAGTTAGGGAACACAAGTGCTTCATTCTTCAATCTACTTATTTTTTTAATATGATTCACCCAGTCAGTGTATAATGTAGACTCTACTTTTCCTCGCTGTGATCACTCAAACATGAGCTGTGGTATAGTCTAAGTCAGGACTGGTCAGCCTTCAGATCGACATTTAAGTCCAAGCATCTACGACCCATCATCAAGAGTCTTTCGAGATATTTATCTCCGACTGCTTCAGGGATACCTTTAGCAATGTTGAAACGCTGAACAGCTGAAACGAACCCCAGACGAAAGCTCGGCTCATATTATGTAAAACCGCTTTCCAACCGTCCTAAAATTGCAGTCAATCATCATTCAAGCAGACATGCTAATCACTAGGCCAAGTGGTGTGCTATTACTTTGACGCTTCAACTTTCGAATTTAGCGATTTTGTAGGTGATTTGCGGATGAGAATTGATTTTCGATAGTTCGTCGGAGGCAAAATCCTTAGGTCAAATGCTATAAACATGCCCAAGTTTGTGTTATAGCTTTGAAAATCTCGCAAATTGAGGGTCCTATCAATTGTTCTATTCTCTTAATGTAACACACCAACCTCCAAACAGGGTTATCTCCCCTTGTCCCAATTCGATCGATCCTGTCTTCCGTCACTCAATTGGAGCGAAAAACGCCTTGGCGACGCGTTCTCTGCCCAGTGGGTCTTCACCAAGCAATGTAGCATTTGGCGGAGATTAAAAGTGCGAGATTATCCGAACTGCTCTGTATCGCAAAAACTTGAATTAACCAAAATAAATCAACCGCAGCGCATTTGGGAGATTCGGCAGACAAAAGAAAACCAACAAAAGGTGAACAATTAAATAACTGAGCACTTCTTTACAATAACAACAACAACACTACAACATCAAAGGTAACGGTCGTTACTTGTGATAGAGCAGATCTAATGCTGCCATTTTATAGTGCTGTCCCACAAGCCACAGACAGACAGGACACCCTACCCTACCCGGTCACATTATACGGACCCCGAGCGAGTGGGACCTTGTTCTATCCTTTAATGCTGAGCATATGCGAGGAAGCAACAAGTTCCTTTTTTTCAAGTCTCGCACCCGACATGATAATTCAATGGCGGTCATCTTAGATATGGGGGTCATTTTCATAGAAATTCAAGCGGATTATAATGTGTTTTTGATGACTTAGTTAAAGAAGTACGATCGTGTCAAATTCATTGCTATAACCTTCAATTCCAGCAAATTGAAAGTTAATTTTGTGCTTTAGGGCTAATTTCGGTATCGCACTGGTAGCCATCTTGAATTTGATGACCATCTTCGAATAATTTCAAATGCGTCCTGATCAGATTTTAATCAGCCCATCAAGTTCAATACACGTGCTAAGGTTCATGCTTTTACCGCAAACTGCAAAATTCTCCCAGTTTCATGCAACATATTGTTGTATTTTATCTATCGGTGTTTCAAGCAATGCTGTTCGTCAGTGCATGATTGTCTATCTCAAACGGCGCTGGGATTATATTTTATTTATTCATACGGTATATTAAATTCCTAGGGCACGTGTATAAATACGTTTTGACAGGTAAAAATGTCATAACATATTGAAAATGACACCACCTCTCGGTAAATATGCAGTATCAGTCGACCCGTCTATCAACCGTCCATGGCCAGTCCGTTCACTCGGCAGTGTTTTACCCTGTGCCTCATTCTCCGGCAAAATAAAATGACAAAATAAGCAAAAACAGGCTGGGAAATCGTTATCTAGGGTTATGAATGACAATGAATGACGGCCACGATTTGGTGTAAGACTCACGACATATAATTGACAAAGCATCTGCTGCAAGTTGTATTGTCAGTCTTTTGTCCAGGATATTACCTTTTCAATGGGAGGTCTTACACCAAAGTCTTGTCTGGGTGACAGTCTCTCTGCGCAACAGAAGGTAGTCCAGTTACATGTACTGCTTATATCACCAGTGTTGACGAGGTATAAACGAGAATCGAACGCACAGGTCACAGCCCGTTCTGCCCATCTTCGTACACCAAGTTGCTGATCACTGGGGTCAAGGCCAAACTGTTAGCAGTCGCATTGAATATGTTAGGTCTTGCATATTCATCAGGCTACAGGCCGATTTTGAAGAGAAATAGTGGGCTGGTAGACCAAGGTGAGTTTCGAAACGCGAGTGTCGAAATTGACTTAGTGTACGAAGATGGTTCTGCCAGGAAAACAATTTAAATTGTCGGCCATGCCCAACAAGCCAGTAGTCGGGGCTGTTAGGGCATAAAAGGGACTGTTTGGTTCAGATTCTTCCAAAAGCACCAAATTTGGCCCATATGTCGTCCATACCATACCTTTTCGATTTTTGACGGGCGCCAAGTTAGTCGCCCCCTGGGGCCGCCATATTGGCGAAATTCATTATAGCCGCCACCCGGGTTAGAGGTCAGTCAATAAAATGGCTAGAATCATGAATAATACAACTTTTTAGTGGTTATCGGAGTCGGGAAATCTGATTCTGATCTTATTTCAACGATTTGAGGTCAAGGTCACCCTGAAGGTCATTTTTGGGTCAAATTCGTCATTTTTAGTGGTTTTAGTCGAGATATACAAACTAACTCATTTTATCGATTTTCGGGGTTGAGTAACCCGAATCTGGCCATATTTTGACAATTTGAGGCAATATTGCATGTGAGGTTCATGACAGATGTCACCCGAAACAGAGATCAACCGGAGGTCAATTATAGGAAACACCAAAAGGGCTAGAATCACAAATAATACCATAGGTCTTTGCGGCATCGGAGAATTAGATTCTTACCTTATTTTGACGATTTGAGGTCATGGTCACCTCATTTGAGAATTAAAGGTCAAAGATCAACAGTTGCTGCTAAAAACAATCGAAACAAGATTATTCAGGAACAAATGTTACTAAAATACTTCGGAGATGACATCTGCTGACAAAATGCTATAACTATGCCGCTACGTGCATTTAAATGTTCAAAATACAAAACAAAGACCGGAGCAACAGTATACCAATGATTACTTTAACTACCTATGCCTCCTGACTTGCACTCTATGATGCCAGCAATAAATAATACTTGTCATCACCGCCCTCGTTATTAACGCACCCGCCTTCGCATTGTGAGAGCCACTAGTGTGTCGGTGGGGTCCGATATATGCTTGTACAGGCTGCCCAGGCGGTCTTTTTGCCACATCTAAGAAACTGTGAAGTCGTCTTGCACCCCGTTAAGCTGTGGAAGAGCGGTAGTGCCACGGAATTTGACGGACCAATATCGGAACAGATGGTTTGGTCTGGAATGACACAATACTTTTTCCTGAACCCCTAAAATCCCGAAGAATGGATCAGCGGCTTCTTAAAAAATGTTAACAAAAAGGAGCCGTTCTCATTCATCAGCACACAGATCTCCAAGACTGACATGAGCGGAAAGCTCCTTCTGTGTACCCGTTTTGAGTCCGTGTTCTTCAACAGGCGTTATGACCTCACAATACTTCAACCGTGCAACCATTCCGAGGCGGACACTAGGGTCCTCCTGCATCTAGCACATGCCACGGAGAAGGGTCATACAACAGCTATATGTTCGCACGATGGACAGCGATGTCCGGTCTTTGAAGACCCTCGGTCTATCGGAACTCTTGGTGGACTTCGGTACTGGAAAGAAATATTGTGACATTCAGTCCATACCGTTTGTTCCGATCTCGGTCCGTCAAATCCTTGGCACTACCCCTCTTCCACAGCCTTACTGGATGCGACCCGACTTCACAGTTCCTTGATAGCGCAAGCCAGAAGGTATAGATACCAATAATCATTGGTATATTGTTGCTAAGGCGGTCTTTGTATTGTATTTCGAACATTTAAATACACATAGCAGCGTAGCGGCATAGTTATAGCATTTTGTCAGCAGATGTCATCTCCGGAGTATTGTAATATAATTTGTTCCTGAATACTCTTCGTTCGATTGTTCTTAGTGGTGACTGTTGATCTTTGACCTTTGACCCCAAAATGGGTTGACCTCAAATCTTCAAAATAGGATCAGAATCGGAGAATGCCACAAACCTCTATGGTATTATTTGTGGTTCTTTTGGTGTTATACCTACAATTGACCTCTAGTTCGGATGACCTCTATCGCGACTCTCAAATGAAATATTGCCCCGAATCGCCAAAATAAGGCCAGATTCGGGTTACTCAAACCTGGAAACCAATAGAATGAGGCAGTTTATATATCTTGCCCCAAAACCACTGATAATGGCGAACTTGTCCCCAAAATGCCCTTTAGGGTGACCTTAAAGGTTACCTTGACCTAAAATCGTTGAAATAAGATCACAATCAGATTCTCCGACCCCAAAAACCACTAAAAAGTGCTATTATTCACATTTCTAGCCCTTTCAGTTATTCAACTATAACCAGGATGGCGACCATATTGAATTTCGCCGAATATGGCGGCCCTAGGGGGCGTCCGTCTTGGCGCCCGTCAAAAATCGAAATAGTATGGTATGGGCGACATAT